>DWDX01002274.1:0-15654 GCA_018245675.1 Agara michaeli
TATAAAGATGTTACAGGTTTATTAGTTCAAGCCATATTTTGCCTTTTACGGCGTACAAATAGAAGTTAAAGTACAATTTCGATTACATCTTCTTAGCTGAGATGGGAGTCTGCTGTCCTATTCCAAATTATGGCAACAGAATGCCCGTGCCATGGTAACCGGACAGCTGATAAATATACATACGTTATAATACTTATGTTAGATATTTTGAACACACCCAGTCACGGAGCAAACAAAATTTATTAATGTGCACATCACACACTTGTTTATCCTGGGTGGGAATCGAATCCAGCACCTTCGGTTTTGACGCGAGGGTATCCAATCGCTAGACTGAGAGGTCAGTGGATTCAATTCAGCCATTTAATAACAAAAGCTTCAAGTTTAATATTCTGTCAAAAAAAATTAAACGGTACAGTGTCCCGATCGTGGCCTGTGTGATGTTTGCACAGGTTACATTGTCACATTATAGTACATTGTGATATACAACAATGAGCCCGGTGTGCGCCGGCCCTTTCATTAGCAGACGGGCGCGGCCGGATGCGAGGGGAAGTAGCGTGGACGGCAGCTCCCGACAACGGTTCGGTTCGTGTAATGGTAATGACAACCATCGTAAAACTTTGCCTCGTGAAAAGTAATACACTACAACGTTTTTCTCAACATAACAATGATGGAGATTAAATTTATGTTTGTGCTTTATTTTTGGTACAATTTTTTGAACATTGCTACGGAACGGCAAGATAAAGATGGCTTTGGTGCGAAGAGGCAATGTAATCTTCTTGTATGTAATATTCCATGTAAATTTATATAAAACATAAAATTATATTTATTGTGTAAGTTATAATTTACATAAGAATAAATGTTCAATTTTATCGGTGACCGCGATAAGCGTAAGGCGTTAATGTTTACTAATGGAGTAGACCTAAAGACGATTCCATATAAACTTGCGACTAAACCACATTGTAATTAAATTATTCGTATACCAATTAATTCTAACAGAACAAGCTAAGCGCTAATGGCCTCCGGATGTACTTGAAAAGTGGAGTGTACAATAGAACAAATATTAACTCCATTTCGCCAGCACTATTAACTCTTCAGCGGCCCATTTTCTTCGTAAATAATATACTTTAAGAGTATTCTATTTTGCGAACAATGCATGCACCTACTTTATAGGCATCATTCACACGGTCAACTCGGCACGCTCTATTTATTTCTACCTTTAAAAAAAACCTTTAAAGGACAGTGCCAATCGTGCACAGTAAAAGGAAAATCATTAATTTTTTTTCACATTACATTATTATTAACGAGTGCGAGATTATTCTCCATAATTGAGGGATATTTTTATTCGTAATAGAGTGCGGAATTTTAGGCCCTAGTGGAGTGCTCGATTTTAGTACGCAGTACAGTGCGGAAGTTTAGTTCGTGAACAAATTCTATAACGGAAAGAGATAATATAAATATTTAGCTGGATGGATTTTTTCCCGAGTAAATATTATATCGATTGTTTACGATTACGCAAAGTTTGATAAACATGAAATGTCATACATATCCACCGAGCACGATAAGCGCTTAGAGTTAAAATTGACTTGGGGATTTTTTAAATACGAGCCTAGATATACAAAAAAATACTTTCAACGATTTGCGTCAAATGAAGAAGGAAAACTCTTATCACTGATTTATATCGCCGTATTAAACGATGAAAGTGGTTGATGCGACAAGCGACAAGGGCTTAAATATAGCAGCGCGATAACTTTATTAAAGCAATTAATGTGGAAATGGACATTTTCTAGATGTTTACACGACCGGTGACGTCCTAATAGCTTAGCGTAAAATAAAACGCGTTCAGCTTAAAACAAAAATTGGCATAAGTTACATTACCTTCTAACTTTGCCCGCAATTTCGTTCGCGTTCGAATTTAAATTGAAATAAAAGTGGCCTGAGTTACTCCTTATTACATCAGCTATCTCCCAGTGAAAGTCTCGTCAAAATCGGTCCAGCCGTTTCACAGAGTAGCCGGACGGAAAAATAAAAATTGTAAAAAAATATTTTGTTTTATGTACCGTGTACACATACATATATGCATTTAGTAAAAAGCAGTTATACCTATTAATATTACAAACGGACACTCCAATTTTATTTATTTGTACAGATTTTCATGTTTTCGGTATCCATGATGCCGTGTGGGCGGCTGCACGCAGTCTACTTTCTTCATGGGGTGCACCCCCGATCGCGCCCCTACCGTCCGCGCCTTCGAATCCGACGCCTTCATTTGGCACGCTGACAACTTTTAAACTAACATAACCTTATATTTTGCAATAGCTGTGCCGATCACCAAGAAGGCCTATACGCACTCGTATAAGTAATGTTGGTTTAATGTTTTGATGACCATTTTTATCTCATTCATTCGACGTTCCTCCTTTGCAACCCTAAAATAGATCTTGATATAAATCACCCTTTACACATCTGAGGGGTCGGCATACAAGGGTCCGTGTATATGCCCCTTGACATTTATTGGATACATAAATATTAATGCAAGAAACGAATTGGCTGAAATGGTAACATTTTAATGTTCTTTTTTTTTTCAAATCATAACAAAAATTCAAAGAACAAGTATCTACTCGTCTGTAGCATCGCGTACAGACGAGTAGATACTTGATGAAATGATAGATGAAATTGCGCAACTGAATATTCAGGACACCTCATTCGGCGACATGCCACGCACATCACATATATGTGTGCACATATAATACAATGCCTGCTTATTATAACGGAAAAGTTTAACGCAACGGAATTCACGAAAAAGGGTCATTTTCGCCCCACGAAGCGAAACAATACGAATTTCCGAAAATAGACTCGTATACCAATGTTGCAGGGAACGCGGCTTAGCATAACGCATATTACAAAAAAAAATGCTGGCAATGTGGCCACGGCCACAAAGTGATGAGAATAGCCAAATATAGAAAAAAGCGTAACGTTTAAAAATAACCATAAAACAAATCCCGTGCTCTTTGTAATACGATGTGTGTCATAATGCGCACTGATAAGCGTTATTTACACAATGTAATATGTTATTTTTTATCTGTTGAACAAAAATAATAGAGTGGTCATTAATATGAAAGCATTTTTTGCAACAAAAGTTACTAGCTACGATGTTTGTGATGCTGCATCGGTTTAAAATTTCCCGTTTATACAGGAATAGGAAGGTCGTTGGATTTGCCTAAGGTTCATGTATGAAATTTAGAAGTAACGTGTATACAAAATTTGGAAAGATAAATGGCACAAATACAAGATGCGTGTAAATGCCAACGTTTATGTATGCAATTGAAAGCTTATCAGTAGTTTTATTGTTCGAGCAAACATCGTCTCCCCCATAGGCGCCGCCCTCGTTTTGTTTCGTTTCTACGGTTTGCGAGACAGGAATGTTAAAACTGCCATTGATTTTTCGAAAACATACACGTGCTTTGCAACTTGATCAGATACCGTTTCTTTTATTACTCAATACAACCAACGCAAGCACCAACCAAATTCCTCCGATGTATTGTACAACTTTTCTTGCTCTGAACGGTGTAAAGTATGCTTATAATGATGTTCCAGAAGACGTAGGGAATTAAATGTAAATGTAACAAAAGAGACAACAATAACAAAGAAAGAGACAAGAGACGAAATAAAGGTATCGTGTATTGGTTATTTAGATTATAATTTACTAGCTAAATACAAGCACGAATAAAACACCTCTCAGCTAATGAAAACAATGACTACACCGAACGGGGTCTCAAATGTATTTCCAGGAGAGATTGTCTCGCATGACTGTATAATGATATTAATAACAGAAATAAATTCAGGAAGTCGAGCGTCGAACGTAAACAAGCCAGTCTAAAGCAAGATATACCCAGAGAGAGGTAAAAATATACAAAAAAAAAAGTTATTGAGTTAAATTTTTAAACGTATCCAAGCCAAGTATACATTATAAACAAAACGATACGTTCATTTACGAGATAATTCACAGCAACACGACCGAATCCTACTTACCGAAAAGAGGAAATCATATTAACGAATATAATTTAATTATTGTTATTCGATACGGACTCGAAAATATTGAAAAGAGAATTTAAAAAAAAAATTACTCACCAAAGTTAAAAGCGAACGGAGTTTTAAGTGTATCCAGTATGATGTATACATCCATAAAGGATTTCACGGAGAACTTTGAAAACACTGAATATTATCGCAAGCAACCAAGTACTAATTGCGGCAATAATCGAACTATTATAGATAAAAGAAACAATTTATAAGATAGAGCGTTATCTTCAATCGATAACATAAATTTTATGTTTTATACATAAATATGTCTGTCCACTTATATTTAGATTTATTTATTTACCATTTATTATTTCCGTGTATGTATTTTATGACACTGTCAACGAAAGTATTAAAATACAATTCCATTTCTAGAACTATTAATAAAAACGTGTTTTCAAAATTCCTACACTGTTTCAGGAAGAGTTCGAGAGATTTGTTTTTGTTTTTCATGAGTTATGTCATACAGTTTTTAAGCTCTGCTTAATCCAACGGACTGTTCGAACCGCGCATCAGTTCGGCTGTTGAATTAATAAATCAACACCGGAAAATAATGTGTCCACTTCAAACGAGAAATACCTTGAACCCGCTCGATGACAGCGGTCGGAATAGCGACGAATTCGCGACAGGCAACCTCACTAAATCCACTTATCACTTTATTTACGAATGCGGACGTTCGGAATTAACTGGGAATAAGTTCGTGAATGGCGGCGTTGCGGACACGTTGACGTCGGAGACGGGCGCGGGTGAAACTGTTGAACGGAACCGGCGCGAACGGGAGGGGTGCGGCGCGTCACACCATGTGCAGCTAAACCGACCATTGCCCATACACATTCATCCACAACAATTCACACACGAGCACACGACAGCCTTAACACGGCAAGGTTATAATAGCTCGCCCCACACTGATGATCAGTTTCGCAGCTGGGCAGGCGACCAAGGCGAATAAAAACATGTGGGAATCATGGGATAGCAACTACGCACGAGTGGATTGAAAGGCATAAATTGGTGCAACGTCCCGCCGAGGAAAGAAAGACACAGTGGCGAATTTGAAGTGACAGCTGCGACATGTGTTCGACACTTGTACGGCTAGATGAGACCGATTAAGCGAATTTCTTACAAACAGGGTTAACTTAGAGAATTAAGCTGTTAACGTGCTACGATCACATAATTAGCTTGGGATGAATGTGCTATTAAAACTAAGTGGACCTTATTATCACAACAGTTGGAAAGTCGAGTACGCAAAGGGTTAAAACTGTGTATTTTGAATATCACAACGATTATAACATACATCGTAAACAATAATAATATCTAGGGACAATTCCACACACGGCTATCCGATTCCAAATTTAATGCCTGTGTTATGGTGTCCGGACATCTGATAAACATACATATATACATACAATATATTACTTATATAGATATTTTTATTACGACCAGACACAGAACAGACAAATGTGCTCATCATCCAAATGTTTGTCCTGGGTGGAAATCGAACCCACGACCTCCGGTTTTGCAGTCAGGGTCTCTAACCGCTCGACCACGAGGCCACCGATACCACGCCGATATATCAAAACTTAAAAATACATAGAAAATATTTAATAAAATTTTACCCTTATGCAGTTATATTTAGAAAACGTACCTACTAGCGGTTGTAAAGGAAATTATTTGATTGAAATGCGTATCTAGAAAATGTTGTTTCAACTGTAATTCAATTAAATTACCTATAATGATTACTGACGATCGGTAGGTTTCTAACGATATAGACAATTTCGTAAATTGAAATTCAATAACGGAAATGTCCAATGGTACTACGGTTCCAGTACGTTTCGCTTTTATAACGTATTAACTTTCGGGGGGGACTACGTTCGCGTGGTCCGCGATAAAAAGCACTTGTCTATTACCCTAAGGAAGAACTACATATATGGACAAGTAGCTGTTAAACGCACCTTCGCCCGCGCGTTTTAAAGAATTTATTTTCTTCACACGTCACACCAGCCCTTTAAGTATATTCATATCAAAAATCACATCGATCTATTGCTGCGTTTTGACGTGAAACAAGGTTAAACGAAACACACTTCGCATTTATAATATTAGCATGTAAATATTGATTCTAATAAAATGAAAACTATATGGACTTTTTAAAATGGCTACAGCATCTTCCTACATCGTCTTAAGAACTACAGACTTAAAGATTATAGTTAGCGAGACCAAGTCATATATTGACTGCCTATTTTGTCGGGATCAAAAATAGCCATGTCATTGTCCGGACTATAACATATTTCATATACGAAAATTCAAACATATCTAGAAGATGTTTATTGTGCAATTGATTCACAAATATCTAAACAAACATATATAGAAAACTTTCACATTGTAATATTTGGGATACGAGAATTTAATATAAGACCTTACAAACATTTACAGGATTAATTTAGTTCATGGAATTTCAAAATTAAATTTTTTGTTGACAAAATAATCTCATCGCATCAAGTTGATTTCGTTATAAACAGATACTCGTTTCATTTTAAAATCTAAAGATGACGTTCCATAAATTCCATCCTGAATCGAATAGAAAAAATGTTCTTCAAAGGTTAATTTAATCAGATCGTACTTTGAAATGATTTAGCTCGATGTCTGTGTACCACAAGTCGATTCAATAGTGTGATACTGATTGGCAATCTGTCTCGCTACGGGGGCTGCTCGCGTGCAATCCGAAGAATTGCCGGTTCCAACCATCCAGGTGGCATTTACGATTTGCCGCCACGAATTTATTTGCGTATTGCTACCAATTACAACATCGTCCGCTTTTAATGAACCCGGTAATTAGATGTTACTGTCACAATAACGGGACTCATCGATTCGTTCTCAATTCAATTTTCATTTAAAAAAAAAATGCCATCACACTGAACGTTTCTTAAGAGATAACTTTATTGGCTCTCTTAAACGCGGGCCATAATTATACTGGAACGTGACAAGCAATTTAACGAGAGAGAAGTTTAATTGTGATTAACGGTCATATTTCGTTAAATGTATGCAGTTGGCATTTCGTACATTGAGAACACGACAACTTGCTATTATGGTAATAAATCGTTGACCCTGAGAAATGAGTCGAGGCTCACAAAGAAGAAGAAATTTTGTCCGAGGCGATTGTCTAAGCCGTGTAGTGAATCAGTGTCGAATAGAAAGTAGCGTTAACGTAAATGTTTCTTTCGACAATAACAAATGTTAACTGGAAATGAAATATAATCCTATCATAAATGTAACTGGAGATGTTTAACTAGGTAACTAGGCGCACTCATTTATGTGAATATTGTTCCTATAAATAAATTGAATATTGATCCCAATTATATGCTGTGTAAAAGGATGCCGTGAAATTTAATTTATAAAGATGATTAAAATTAAGAATATCCTTAATTTATCGAGACTACTAAGACTGTGACCTGACGTTTCAGTAGTGCTGACGTAAAAGTGTTCCAAACAGATAGGACAGTTTTATAATATGAAGTATCGGTAAACATTAATAAGATACATAAGTAAAGACACAATATAAGCTATATATAAGATACTTAAAAATCTTTTAAAATAGGTACAAAGCCTTAAGACTTGTTCTTGATTTAAACTATGGAATTATGGCACAATATGTCCACATGCTGCACGTTCAGATTACCGACGAAATTTCATCCGAATCTCGAGAATCTTCGGACTCACAGAGCACTCGACAAAAGCCTTCGTTAGACACACTTGATAACGTCTAAGAACTCTGAGGTCCATTGTTTTCTTTTCTACTTTCTTTTGCCATATTTCTATACGTGCCGTCTTGTTTTTCTCATTTCGTTAAACAGAATGAAGGTCTTGTTAAGACACAATTTGCTCTACCATATAAAAATACAGCACAATTATTCATTTTCCAAATATGTATTATGAACGGAAGAAGGTAACGCTAGAAACTGTCCCACTTATACTGTCTGGTAGAGAAGGTTATGAAGCATTAAGTAGGCTCAGTGTACATTAATACAGTTATGGGTAAATAAAAATAAGCAAATCGGTAAATAATACTAATGAAACATGTTCAAGTTATATGGACGCTGATTAATGTCAAAGAATAGAATCATATATCATCATCATATTATTCTCCAGTTACGATCCCAGTTATAGGTAGAGATAGGTCGTGACATAACACAGGTCTAGTACCTAGCTACCTTTAGTAGTCATACTCGTAACATATATGAACCCGATACCCGTGGAGCGAGCTGACGGTTCCGCCCGGTGCGCCGGCGGATCTGGTTGCAGTACCTCAAGTGCCATGGCTTGACCATGACGGGTCACTAGGCGCAATGACGCGGATGCAGACACATATGAGAATGTAGGCTCAGTATGTGGGTTAGCCTGCGCCGATTGGAAAACTGGGTTATTCAACAGATACTTTGAAGAATTCAATCAAGTCACTCATAAAAGTAATTTATACTGTACCTAATAAAATTATATCAGCGAACATAAAGATAGCAGACGATAATTAGTAATATCCAACACAAACAATTTATTAAAATACACGTACATATAAAAAGTTTCATTAAATATATACCAACTACGTCGTTTAACGAGATTCAACTCTGACAGAAACGCAGCGTTCACAACATCATGTATAATTTGACGCAATATGGAAAGCGCGTTAAGCGGAATCCGTTACCTGTCTCGTCTTCATTACTCCTAGTATTCAGTTGAAACTTTTTTATCATTTACAACGTACCGATGATTCTGTATCCCTTGCTTGTTTCAGATTATTTACTATCCTGAGTAAGTTGTGGTGATAGAATGGTTGGCCTGCAGCTCATGGATTACCACAACGGAGCTTAGATAATATTACATGTGTTGATCGATAAAACATCGACTAAGACTTCGGTCATTGTAATTGCACTGTTTGGAACGTACAAACATATTACGGAAGTATAAACAGCAGTTTCTTTGCGGAACATTTTTTTTTGTTTAGCATTAATAAATTTAGCATATTGACATAGGTTGTTGGATTTTTATAATTTAGAATTTCTAGCAGTGACTCGGGAGTCTGGATGTGTGCCCGGTGCATGGCAATAGGCTCACCGCCTATTCCATTGTGGGACTTAAACGTAACTGGTGAAATGTAGAAGTGTACTACACTCCTCTGCCTACCCCTTAAGGGGATTACAGGCGTGATGATGTTACGACATAGGTACTGTTAATCAGATAATGTTATTCCAATTCGAAATTTAAAGTTTCAATATAGCTCAGTGGTGAACGAACGCTTCTGGTTATTAGAGCGGGGGTATCGAAGCATTCCGCGTGACCCGGCTCGCCGCCACGCTTCCACGGACACCGCTGTGACTAACAATACATACATACGTAATTATCAATAGTGATTCCATGTTTTGGCACGTAAATATATAAAGATATCGACCTAAACTCACCACGTTGCGCTCGTGTATGATAATCCATCGAACAATGCGTTTCGGTTTTAGCAGATAAGAGTTCACTTTAAATTTAAAACATAACGTCGCATCCATTAGTTTGTCTAAAAATAACACGATACGCCAGTCAAAAATCTTATCCAAATACATTGTATTTCTCCTGATGAATTTTATGTAAAGATACTCCAAATGTGTAATATACATTAATCAGTTCTAACGTGTATAAGATACACATACCTACAAGCTACCACGACATAACATTAGCAACAAAACTACAAGCGTTACAGTTATTTCGCTTCCAACCGATGCGGTTATGGCCGCATAAGTTGAATACGATTTGCAACGACCAATTATATATAATTGTGGATTTTTTTCGGAAAAAACACAACAAATTAGTTACAAATTCAACATTGTTAATTACTAATTAACTTCCTAACACAAATAAACAAGAAATTTGACATCAACATTTGCTATTGTAGCAGTAAACTGAGAAATATCTTTCGCGGCACTGTTATAACATTCGGAACAATTTCTGATGCACAAAACAGTGTTTCGGTCGGCGTTTAAATCTTGATAATTGTAGAATCTACATATCATAGCGGAATGCTGTTATGAGATCGTTACAAAATTGCTATATATACAGTTTTATGTTTAAAAAGATCTCGAGCGGGTTTTCGTATTCTCCATTGACACAGATGCTCAGCGTTATATAAAGCTAAGGTAATAGCTCATTATATTTTGTGTTATGTACAATTTTAATTTACGCAGCAGTCTGCGATGCGCTCTACCATTTTAACTACGCTTTTGTATGCGTTGCACTCATCGCTGTATCTGACTTTCGTTTGACATTTACATTGCGATATCGATTGTGGTACAATCGAAATCACGCCATTGCTAATCGTTTAGCAACCCCAGCTCGATTATCGTAGACTGATTAAATAATATCAACAACACACACAAATACTTACTTTTCCATATTTCGCTACATACAGTTATACAACGGATTACAGTATACGCAAGGCGTGATCCTCGGTGTGGACTGTTCTTTATGAGTTGTAAATAATAAATCGATCAAGAACTGTACGCTCTAATTTTGTTTAGGAAAAAAATTCTCCCATATAACATAAGAGTAACCGTATAAGAGTCGGCGGGCCATTTATGTCAATAGCATCTATTGTATTCGGTGCAAGGTTGGACCTCCTTTGTGCGGTATCCCATAATCAGAAGACGATGGTGTGTTATACCTTGTAGGGCAGCCGTTCCGACACAAGATTTCTCCGGCACTCGCGCGACGCCATATGGCTGTGCCGGTCAAGGCCGCGCACCACTCGGCACGTGAGAAGTTCAAAGGAAAAGCTACAAGTGTTCTCGCAAATTATACAGTCGATGCTTACAAAATATGCACTGTGAAATAAGGCATAATATGTAAAAAAAAATCATTTTGTTTTTTGTTTCCTTCGAGGTCACAAGAGTGGGACATAAAGTAGCTGTATTTCTTTACGAAGGTGGCTTTTCGGTAAATAATGAGACTTTTTTTCTCTATCGTAACGAAAAGCTCTCTTTTTAACCGACTTCAAAAAAAGGAGGAGGTTCTCAATTCGTCTGTATTTTTTTTAATTTTTTTATTCATAACCAATCAAATGCATAATCCTGTACGGTGGATAGACGAGAGAAATTTAATAAAAGCTATTTATACAATTTACAAAACCATTATGACGAATGAGTCGGCGAGGATGAAGTATTGAAAAATGAGAAACATTGTCAAAGCTTCATACCGAGTCATTGCACTGGTATCGAGTTCGAGCGACGTTGATTTGAAAGTGATTGATTTCGAACGCCATCTGCCTTTTCACACCCGGCAATCTATTTTCCGCTCATTACAGAGATCAACGAGAGTTCGCGGGGATGTTTCGAATCCAGTCGAGCGTATTCCCGCTTTTAAACTGATCACAACTCTATTACCGGTGGGAAAATAATTCGAACTACTTGTGTGTACAATTAAATCGTTTGGACATCAGCTCCACCGGATATTACAGCCAGGCGGGTTGATAGATTCATTTTTGGTTGATTGGCGTCGCTAAACCGATTGCGCTGATGCAAACTAGGCAGGAGCCCTAAATAGATTATAAAGCGTCGAACTTACAAAATTTTCTTAGAATTAGATTCAAATGTTACATTTAAACAAGCTCAAAAACTTTGGACAAAATTAAACTTTGTAAGTAAACCCACAGTTGAATTAATCAATAGGCATCGAGAGCAAAAACTTGGAACCGATCAAGATTACCGTTAACACTTACCACTGAGGTACATTCAAAAGTTTAAGTCGCACTTAAACACCATTACCAATACATTGACGATTTTCCTCACATGCCTACTGATTTAAATAAGAATCATTAAAGCTTTCGCTCATAGAATAAACAGATTACGTAAACATTAGATAGACATTTAAATGAGTTAAATCTTGAGCAACCCTATCATTAACATGATCGGCATGTCAACCCATTCCATCAGCAGTGAGTCACGAATCGTGGCACAGATACGGAATTTGAATGAAAAAAGTGTCGAATGTGAAAGGGCCTTAAAACACGTTTTGTTTCCACTCGAAACTGTATTTTAAAATAGAATTTCATTTAGAAAGTTGCTTGAATAAAGTTTCCAATATGCTCCATCAAACATATATATATATATATGAGTATATTGCACATTTCTTCGAGGCTTAACAAATTATTAAGGCGAATAAGTGGGGTGGTTGGGTTTAGGCGGACGGTATGATCTAATTATAGTCCTGTCCCCCGTCGCGTGCCTAGCATGCCTGTCTCGGTGCCGGCACGCTCGCGAGAATATCTCTTTAAGTTATGGATCATAATGTAGGCAAAACATTTTGAGCTAAAAATGGCATCCCCTTCGGAGATTAAAAAAAAAGGAACCATAGACTGAAAAAAGGAGGTAGCTATAAAATTCTTCATAATTATATAGGTTTTGTTACAGTCACGACAAAAACGGGGAATATTAATTGAGTTAACGACTCTCGCGTTTACACGGTTGTTACTTACGAGGGAACAAGGGCGTTTCATTAACGTAGCGATGAAAAAATTATCTGGACGCTTTCAGCAGACAAGAGAGAGTGAAATTCGTATTGTGTTTCAAATAAAATATTCATCATAATTCGCAAAATAACCGGCTACAATAAAAGACGCAATTTAAAGATATTTTCCAGCAGACATTAATGAAGCCAGAGACAAAAAACAAATATGGGAAGCTAAGGAACTAAAACACTAAAAAATAATCTGAGTTATCTGCGCGTTCGAGCTGTTTTTCACCAACAAAATACCGCCAAGCTTTTAGTGGAACAAACAAGGAACTATCTAATAAAATATGAAGGCTATACGAAAGCTGTCGGATTTCGGTACGACCCATATTTCATTTTGCCCTGTTGACTTTAAAAAAAGTTCCAATTCAAACGGCGCTCGCCGGGCGCATTTCCGCATAGCACTTCATTCGACGTCGATGTTAATAACGATTTACTTATAACGACAGCTTTGACAGACTAATTGCTATGAACGGGGAACCCTTGAATTTTAAATTAATTAAAATCCCGTGAACGAAGAACGTGACACTTCTCTTCTCGAAGTTTCGGTTTGAAAATGGAATAGTGAATAAACGATTTTGAAAGTTTCGAACATGTTGTTGTTGTTGTTGTTGCGATTTCACCGTTGTTGACAAACCACCGAAATGGTCACCTTGCGTCAACGAGTTGCTCCACAACAGGGTAATGAGCGCGTCATTATGATGGTTGCGTGAAGGCCGCTCGGGTTGCAGTCATGAACGTTACGATAAACGCCTCTCGCTAATCTCTTGCGTCGCTAAGCGTGATTCTTTCCAACTGATGACAAATTGGTGACAAGTGTAAAAATAGAAAAGGCACTCAGATTTTTGAAGCCTACTAAGACAATAAAATAATCTACTAAGATTTCTGCACGACTGTGTTAAACACGAACTTTATCTGCGTTAATTTCTACCAGAAATTTAATTATTCTACAACTGTTATCCAATTAATTTTAGTAGCATCAATTAGTGTCCAGTTCTTTTATTTGCCATCTGACCGACAACTGAGCGGCAATGTAAAAACCCTTGATGATCTAACGTCAAAACGTGGGCTCCGTAACAGGATAATGAGCGTTTTATCGACACGGCCGCACGAAGGTCGCGGTTGAGTTTATGAACGTTTTGTTGTAAGTCCTTATTTCATATTTTAGCAATTTTGAGGGCGGTAAAAAAGAATTCACCTCATAATAATTGATTTCGTCTCTCTAACAGTACCTACTGTTTATATTGTTAGTTTAATTGAGGGATACGGTTTGGGAATTCGTTGAGATTCAACATCATTACCAGAACTCAGTAGGGACACATAGTTGTTTGAAACCGATGTCTATAGGACCTAATTTACCAATTAATATGAACGAAGAACAATTGTAATACATCTTGTTAATAGAAAAAAAAAAGAATTTCTTCACAAAACAAATGAATACAAATGTAAAAAAGCAATATCGCTTTGACGTCTTGAGAATTGAATGAAACATTTCTTATATCTATTTATAGGTGTAGTTGGGTTTAAGGAGGTTAAGGTTTAATTAATGGCCATTGCTAAGCAATCATCTGCGAACCACTCATCACGGTCGCACACGAGTCTCCTATAAAAATGAGCCAGCAAACAGTATCATTATACTTACAAACCACAGTAAATATGCATCTACTAAGCAAGCATGCTAAAAAAAAATCAACTCCATTGACTTTGATATTCTAATAGATTGGATTCAGTGCGCCATACTATACAGAACTTTATCAAGACCTTCGTGGAAATTTACAGGAAAAAATCCATTTGAAAGACGAACGGTCATTGGAAATGAAAATAGTCAGGCCATTTCAATTTCTCTCGATTCACATTTGAACAATGCACTCTTTACGACCCTACCTTTTTATTTTGAATCCCAACCCGCAATCATTGTTTAATACATTGAGAGAAATCCTTGCTAGTGTAGGTCTGTGAAAAATGTCACTATTCCATAATGAAAATTTTGAAATCGACTGTACAGTCCAGATGCCAAAGAGCTCTCTCCGACGTTTACAACGATCTCGCGAGCAGTTAAATGCAGTTTAAGGCCGGTGCAGTATTCACATCATTTTCACTGCACAGACACGGCCACGTAATTAGCTAGTCGTATGTACACTCGCCTTTACGTCGTTCTAAAGTTGAGTTGGTACGACTCGCTAAATAGCCGACTTCCGCCACGACCGCCACGGTCTGATATTAGGCGACCACACGCAAACATCCATTACCTACAATTCTACTGTTACGCGAGTATATGTTGGTGTTCATTTAACAGGGTTATAAGTGTGTAACATAGCCTAATATATTTTGTTAGCAGAATAGTTAACGTTACTGTTACAGTATACTAAAATACATAACAAAAGGGCTCTATCAACAACATAATCGACATCAGACGGTTGGACATTTGGTAAACTCTAAAAAAAAAATATGACCTCAAAATCACTAAGTTAGAGATGACAGACCTTTTGCTCTCGTGGTCTAATTTCTACTGGAGCTTAAAAAGGCTTCAAGTAAGCACAAATCTATGAATATGTAACGCTTGAGCCTCGTCTTTAATTTGGGTTATCTTGAGTTTGATAATCGACCCGGATAATATGGAGTCCTCGAGGCTTCTAGCGGCAAGCAGCAATAGTTCTGCAAGGTTTATAACGAATATCTTCTCCTGATTATAAATTTATTAGGAATGTTAAAAAAAAAAACAAAATTTGCCGACCCTACAAGCAAACCGATAACGACAAAAGTGCTATATTGACCATACTCGACAAGTTCTCAACACATTTGCTTTACGTAACATGTGGACCGTAATGCGTCTCAGAAACGATCGTGACTACCGATTTACTTGTAATCCGCTGTAAAATCAAAGCACTTGCTCTATTTCTCTTACGTACATCACGCAGAGCAAACATAACAAATCACAGGAAAAAAACAAATTGTATGCCAATTTATAACTTTAAATGAATTCGTATGCAAAAAAAAACGACACAGGCGGCGAGCCATAATGCGGTTTTTCCTTCCGTGAATTTTTACAGG
>DWDX01002275.1:0-15654 GCA_018245675.1 Agara michaeli
TGAACACGAGTTGTGGACACACTAATGATACCGGACAATGATTTCCAACAACAATAGAAAGGGGTTGCAGGTTCTACTACGACAGAATTTAGTATGGATAGTATAGATATTGTTGCCATAAATCTTCGATTACTTGATGGAGAATGGGTATATTTAAAATACAAGTATCTAGTAACACTATTATACACGTACGTACTGTGATGCTTTGTCCCGTAGAAATAGGCAGAGTATTAAGGGTCCCCATCGACTATTCTGGAAATATAGGGCTTCCTCTTCTACTTTTAACAAAATGGCCATACATTAAACATACTCCTGATAGAAGATCAAGTAGTCAAAAGATATTCTGATCTTATTGATCAAAAGGATTAGTTTAACATAAATTATATTGCAACACGCGTGAGACCTTTTTTCTTGATATTTTAAACAATATAAATCAAAAAGCACAGAAAACGATTTAACGAAACAAAGTTTAACCGCACTGAACTTTATGTATTGTGCCGACTTTAATATGGGTCCGACTACATGGATTAATCCCGCAAGCGTAGTAGGAAAATAAAGAGAAAGGCATAATGGGAATAACGGAGAATAAAACCAGCGGCAGAGCGGCGGACCACGCTGGACTATTTATCCTTTTTACCATCCGTGGCTTCCTGTGATATGTTTCAACGTGTGGAGCCGACGGAAGCCCTAAATTGTTTTTGTTTAAACATTTATACAGTTTTCAACGAATATTCACGACAATCCTAAAAATTAGATACGTTCCTGAAAATTATTATAATGATTTACTAGATATCATATAGAATATACTTTAATGTGTTGACTCGAGAATACTTATTTCAGCGACCATGTAAGCTTATTTACCCGCTAAAGTAATGCCGCGAGTAATTTAGACCTATAAGCTATTTCAATTCAAACATTTTGTTTCATTTCTATTGACTTTAAATTTTACTCAGAATCTTTTTTTCATAGTATGTAGGTATAACAAAATATAAATATTTTTGTTCTACTACCGTGGCATCTTTTCGCTTAACGTCTTAATCTAACGATCAGATACCAAAACTATGAATATATGTGTAAACTCAGATTCTCATTATCAATCATAGTTTGTTAATCTGAGCGTACGTGCACATGTTTAGACACTATCAAAACATGTACTGAATCCTAAGCTAACAAATGGACTGGTTCGACAAACGGAACGGTTATTCGTGAAGCGACGAACTAACCGAATCCAACTGGAATATATCACAGTTTGTTTGTTTTCGTTCGAAAGCCGGACTTGGGTTTATGTAATTGGAGAGAAGGGCCGCCGCCTCCGTATATATAACGTGTTCCTATGCTAATGTGTACTGTATGTACATGCTGTCCGAGTAATGTCTTTACTCCATTGGTCTCAGTCTAATTTACTGTTTTACTATGTTTTTTTTCGAGTGCGTCTAAAGGTAACATACGGGATTACTAATACATGTCACGTACTGAACAATGGCAGCACACTTCTCTACTTTATTAAATAAAAAAACGTAGCGTTTACATTCGAAATGTTGGCGCAGTTCGTTTAAAAAGAGACGAGACATCAAACGACCAACAGATATGTTTGCTGCCAAAAATTATTCAAAATTATTCTTGGGTGCTGCAATACCTCTGCATAAGGAATAATCTTCATTTTATCCTGAATTTTTCGGTGAGTAGAGGCGAGGGACAAACGAATTTTCCCGTCTCCGGTCCTCGTGATTTATATTCGAGCACATCGTGTAGGATATATGGATTACAGAGCCTCGTCATGAGAATTACCACACTGAATACAAATAACATTGATCAGTTTTTACTGCACGTATTTTATGATTGCGTTTTGTTTTGCTAACAAGTTGAAGTAATGAGCAGACCACATCGTTCAAATCACCGATAACTGATGGGGAACAAAGATCGAATGGAGACCGCGACTCAACAAAAGAAAAACACGTGGCTCTTACCAGACGGTGTAATGATTTGAGGAAGATATCAGGAAAGTATTGCATTCAGAAGGCCCAATGCCTGGTAGCTTGGCACCGATTGAGTGAGGCGTATGTCTATCAGTCGACGTGAGATAGATTAATAAATGTTATATGTTCTCAAATATTTCATTCCATAATTGTAATACAAACATGTCAAAATCTCAGTGCCGTGGTCGCGACAGATTGACGTCATTAATTGTCGATGACCTCATATTCTGATCATAATGAAAGTTGTTTGTGTATTCGCTATAATTAAAGATCTCAAATTTAATATCTCACTGGATAGAGAGAAAATTATTAAGACATTCATATAATTCATTTTAATAAGCTATTCGCATCAATATTTTATACCTACTAATACATTCAACCCGAAATACATGTTGCTACTAGTTATTCGCAGTTGTAAGAGTCTCGATGGTATTGCGCATTGTAACCTTAAAGCAATCGATACTACTTTTTAACTTACAATAATACCTAAAAAAGGAAAACCAATATTCCAATAGCCAGCCTCATAACGGAAAATGGGGGTAGGCGAATAACCGTTTGTAACGGTTTTCTGATTAAAATTGCCCGTCGGGATTGAAATAAGGGCCGCCGACCCTCCACGTGGAGGATTAGACGAGACATTGCAAAACCTTTTAACCGAATCGTAATATTATTCTAATTATAATTTACATCCTTTAGTCTTACTAACAATAAGTATTACGAAATACAGCTGCACAAAAGATTCGTTCCAAATTTGAATTCAAACGCTCATTTCATTGCATACGTGAAAATTGTTTTAATACTAATCACTTTCGTCAGCGTTATAGACTCCATAATTGCGGTAGATTGAGAAGAATAATGATTTCGGTAGTATTATTTTATAAAACTATTCATAAATTCATAGCAGTCATATTACCATATAGTTCTGTAAAACTTTCCCAATCCATAATATTACAAACATTTTATATCCCGACTCGTGGTTAACAATTTCATAACACAGAGATGGTTGTATTTTCAAGCAGGTCTGATTTATATCTGGCCGATCATTCAAGTATTACCGAGTGGGGAATTACCTAACGTATGAGTTTCGTAAGTATTGTTATTTCACAATTGATTAATTTAATTAATTTTCATTTCAACCATCTAAATTGTCATGTTTTTGTTGAAAACAAATGATTTGCTATCAATTGTTTTTCATAATTGGGCTTCGGAATATTAATGACATTTAAACAGAAAAACACAATTTACAGACATATGCAGAATATTAGTAAGTAATCCTTTTTTTCTTATTCATAAATTTATCATTGTCTATGATCATATACAAATTATATATATATTAGTGATTCCATAAAATATTTGCAGTATTTAAACCTTTATTCCATATATTACCAGTACCTACTTCCTTATATAGGTATGGAATTTCATTAATGCTGCTTAGATTTGTATACATCCGGTACACTTTAGTGCGTAATATCCGGGGGATATGCTCTCGTTTGAAGGGGGAAATTATATTATACTCATTTTAACAATTTTCATATCCGATTATGTGCGATATTAAATTATTGAAAATTACCATTAAAAGGCAAAGCTTAGATGATATTATTATGACGAATATTTTGAATGTTTAGAATTTAGGTCTACTCGTCACAAGAATATAAATATCTAAAATATAAAAAACCAGACAGCTTCCAGAATAATGAAACCTGGTAATAAGATAAACGTCTCATTAGAGGAGAGAAAATTATAATAAAAAAATTGATGAAGATTTGTAATTCAGGTATTGTAGTAAAACCTTGAGAAATCTTCTACAATTGCGGCACAAGACGAAACTTCAATTGACTTCGTCCTAACAGATGATGAGGGCATTTTTTAACACATTTGATTACGATGGTATTGTAACTTCCAACAATAAACCTAATTTGCACAGAAAGCTTCGTTAACAACGTGTGAGGGACGTGTGTTTGCCGAAACACAATTTAGTCCTAACGAATCCCATATACACATATACACATATACACATATACACACATACACACATACACACATACACACATACACACATACACACATACACACATACACACATACATCGCATATACACATACAAGAAGCAATTGACAATGAAAACTTTTCCATTTACCCGGGTATAAAAAAAGGCATATAAAATAAAAGGTTCAATGATTTGTCAAGATTTTTCAAATATTATTGTAAATATATATGTGACAGTCGTAAAAACAAAGAGAATAACAAAATCTCGAAATTGTTATTCTGGAGTCGTTTCCTCGCCTGCGGTCACGCATCAGTTTTATGGTGCAATAAAAAGTAAAGAAACACGTTCACCCGCGTGATGAGAAATGGAATTGCCTTTTGTGAGTGCCTTTTCACATTAATAATAATAGTAAGTTAAATGGAGCATTAAATATAAGGTCTATAATGTGATACCGTTAAGGATTGTAGATAATCTAATAACCTCCTGGTCCTGGCCTGAGAGTATAATGTAACCATCATGTTAGATGCAGTGACGATGGACGTGGGATCTTGGATCAATGACCGCTAACGGCAAATTTTCAGAAGCGTTCCCATACTTCAGATTTATCGAAATGGATGTCCGTCCTACTTGGTAGCTTTAGATAATAGTCGTTAAACTTCGACAGAGGCTTTAGTTGCGTTTAAATACACCAAACAGTGTATGGCTCCCAACTCATATCCTTATGAATTCACCTTGGAATAGCATGGTATGACTCCAGAACACCCGCACTTGCGGAGAAGACCGCTAAACTGCAATGCGATATACAAATAATTGAAGTGTTATCTTGGTATGTGATAAGCCAATGAAAATTCCTACACAGTTGCTTACTCATTTCCATAGAAAAGGCACAAACAAGCCTTAATATCGCCCCTTGCTCACAATACCCCGTTCCACTAGCGGCAACCTTATTCTTTTGAACAAAAACTAATCAAAGATAGTAGGCACCGACAAAGGAAAAGCTGACGTTTAATGTATGTAAAGACGGCGTTGTGACGTTAATCATTACTGACTCATTACTGAAAATTAACTTAGGGTTATGAAAAAAATAGAATACTCTCTTCCTGGAATGAATATTCAAGATAACAGAGGCCGCGGGTCGACGCGTAGGGGGTAATTAAAAATAATTATAATCCCCGGCTCTGGGTATATTAAATTAACAACTGCCGACTATGCCAATGGTTTGACATAAATCCTCTTAGGAAACGCCGATGAATATTATTCAAAGGCTCTCCGACGGGCAGCGGAGACCGGCCGAGACCGAATTTAATTTTCTCGAACACGCTACCTCTCACGGCTCACAAACTCCACCTTCGAAAACGTATTACAACATTCATATTAAAAGGAAATTAGACCTACTTTTGTTCGGTCACAAAACTATGACGTCTCGTGAAAATTATTCAAAGGCTCGCGTGACCTAACTTACAGTATCGTGTTTCATAATGTATCCTGAAACGGTAACTGTAAGGGTTATTATAAGCTTTACTTAAAATTAGATGAATACAGATTGATTGATGAATACTTTACTATTTATTTTAGAAAACGGATTATTTAACTAAAATAAATCATCAACTTGTGTAGAGATAGTATGTACGTTTGTGTGTGTAAGGACAATTTAAAGTATACTTAACATACACAGTTACGATTACTTGTAGCCGGGTATAAGTGGTTTGTGTAAGCTCTTAAGGATTTGCATTAATTTATCGCTCAACTGTATTAAATATCCTACATATATATAACTTTGACGATAAAGCTGCCCGTACGAAATGTTTCAGTTCAATGTAATGAGTGCCGTTATCTGAATTTGCTAACAGCTGCCATTGTCTTTTGAAGTAGACTCTTGTTTCAAACCATTGGCATGTATTGCGAATGTGATTATCAATATTGCCGACTGATTAGCGACTCAGGAATGCATTTCATATATTTGAAACGCATGAATTGCCTTTGATTTAATATGAGATGGCTATAGAGCCACCCTTACAAATTTATTCTCTTATGTTTATCTAAACATACGTACTTCGTCTACAATGAATATTTTAATAAGGTTCGTTGAATACGAACTTGTATCCAATGAAAGATATTCATCATTTTCTTTTAATAAAATGCCGATGGCAAATGCCGATTTCTCAATTTAAAAGCGATATTGTAGAAATTCAATTTTAAAGACAATTCGTTTTGAACATGCATATAAAAGAAGGGAGGCGTCGGTGGTAGTGTTGGATTGGAAGAGGAAATTCTACACAATTTATCACAAGCGTATTATACATTTTTTTTGCATACAACTGCTAAAAATATTTTTTTTCTCATTTTATTAATTCAGACACCAGTTTTAATAATCTTAATCATTTTACTAAGTATATATATATATATCTAACAAGATATTACAATTTTTTAAGTTAATGTTAAAATCCCAAACAAAAATCCTAAAATTTACAATGCCAATTAAGAGTTTAACTTTTCTAAAGTTATCAAACTGTTTCAAACATGTCGGTCTTTGGAGATTTATCAATTTATTATTAAAATGAGATAAAAACGTACTCGTAATATTATCTCATATTTAAATAACCTCACTTACGTGTTGCCATATTCTTAAAAAATTATAAAATATTGTAGTAATAATAAACCACGTTTATAGTAAATGGTAATAAATACTTTCCTTACATGCTCGATCGACTTATAAACTTCCAACTTTAATGCTAATAAAACTTCCAACTTTGCGAAGTAAGAAAATAAATTGAACGTAGAAATATTCTAACGAAATTTTCATTGCGCTTTCGAAATTCATCCCCAGCACCAAGTGCATCGAGTTCTCAAGCTGGCGTTCCAGAGGAAATTCTTTCGTTTCTAGAATGTTCTGTAGGTTGGGATGTATTATATTAAAAATTCAATTCAATTAGTAGTCGCAGATAGAAAAGGCGAGCGGACAGGAGAACATAAAAAATGACAAAACAAGGCAGCACGAGGGCCATAATGTTAAAAGTTTGTGTCCTACATATGTTGTTGCCAACATCGCTGGAGGCTTGCCAGGATCACGACCTGGATGCAAAGCCCTGGTAGACTTGTGATAGCCTTGCCAATTTTATGCATTGCGATTTGGCAGAAAGCTGTGCTCGCGAACCGAGAAAATGATTTTGAATACCTTACCCTACATACGTTATGTGTTGTCTAACACTCGACATTAAACATGCAACCTTTATTATAAAGGAAACCGTGTCGAGTACATTCTTGTATTCCTAGTTTCATTATAGCATATGCATTATTTTTTACATTTGAAATTATTTACTGAATGCCGCGAATTTCTTTAAGAGAAAATGAGAATGCTTTTATAACTGTATTTAAATTACTGAGAAAGGAAAAGGAAATATGAAATTACGATATAAAAGAGGCCACACTTTTCTGAATACAATTTTTTTCTACTTATTGGCCGCCTGGGCTTCCGTTGGCGGACCGGAAATGAGTTCTGCCTCCCTCTACGCCCACGAACCCTCCCGTTTTGCAGGACAAGGAAACCCACCTTATTATTATCCGCCTGAAAAATCCATTTAAAGCTATACTCCGTCTAAAATTTACTTTTGAACTTGTTAACTAACCTCTGAGTCCTGACAATTGTAAGCCTTGAAAGCCCTTGAAATTTTATTATTGTACGGAACATTTATGAATGGAAGAATAATTTATTAAATTGAGTGAATAATTAATGAAAAATCACTACAATAACAACAACACTCAGAAAATTATAGTCGCAATATAAATGGTTCTACTAACATCATGCCAGGGTTTATTCTCTCTCCACTGAAATAAAATTTATTTCAGATTACATCTCTGTTTACCTCAATAAAGGATCTAGCGTTTGGCGAAATCAAATGTGTACCTTGGATAGCGGCCAGTATCATTCAGTACGGCGGCCAACTTCGAGATAAAGTGCCCTTTTGTTACTTATTGCCAAATATGAATGTGTTCTCTTGCTTAGGGGTGGCTAACTAGCTTGGCACTTCATGAGATCTTTTGTAAACTCGCTATCCTACATAGCAATGAAATGTTTCATGAATAATACAATAATTCATTTTCGTTTGACCTTTGCGGACTAACGGTGTACCTGGCAGAACAAGTACATGGTACGGTAGCACAATAAGTGTGATTAATGAATGTACAAAATTATCTCATAGAAAAAATATAAGTACCAATATTTAGACCATACCCTGAACAGGTACAGGGTATGTCAGGTAAATAATAACATTAATCACTAGATTCCCAGAGCTAATGTTTCCAAGATTTCCTGATACTGACATTAAAAACATAACACAAAAGTCAAATTCTGATTCGAATAAAAGTTGCCTTAGAACAGACAAAAAGTCTTTGTTTATAGTCTCGGTACAAGTTTTTAGGCGAGCAGGTACAAGGCAAGCATGGCGTAGCAAGAGATACGGCGAAGAGGATGCACAAAACGCTAGTGCGCCACGAGCCCTCGAGTCGCGTGTCGTTGAGGGCCGGCAGTGATTAGAGCGCGCTAACAAAGCATTGAGGGCTCTTAACCTACATGCTCCGTTTCACAACGCCTGTACTCCTAGCAGCCGATGTGCGCCTGGTACCCTGCCACTTACCGATGGCTAATCTCACCTACGCTCGGATACCTTTTTGTTTTAAACTTCTTAATCATTTTCATCCAAGGTTGTATTTATCAACCTAAGATCATTATCGCTCATAAGTAATCAATAAGACGCAACCATTGTCATAATTTGGCATCGTCCAAAATCAAAGTTACTGTCACAATAAATTCATTGTAATAGCTTAAGAGAAGCCCCAAATTTTGTTATCTTGTCCCTTCAGACTTTCCGGGATAATAAATCGTGCTCCCGCCCGCAATATAAACGACTATGCATAAAGCCGTACAGCAAGCGATACATAAAGCAAGACATCGTGGCATAACGGCAGCTGCAGATTTGTAGATAAAACCGAGGAGCGGCCGGGAAATATTTGACTCGTATTTCACAATACTAGTAGAATTCGCAGACTTTTATGGGCGTTCGAGTGATATAATAAAACGGCATGAGCGTCTACAAAATGGTGGCCTAATGCGCATCGGCGTGAGAATTCGAGAACACGAGAAATACTAGCTTATCGATGTTACTTGAGGTCGCGGACGAGGAGTGTATTACGACGTTATTGATTCTCGAGCAGCGCGAAGTTCTGGCAGCCCGACAAGTAATAAAGCGGTTATCTGAGCCCGTTTGCGACGGAACGGAACAGTGATACGCCGCTCAGCAGCACAGCGGCGCGCTCGCGGGGGACATTACGCCAAATGCCACGGTAATTATGCGCGAAGTTGAAGGTGCGAGGTAACTTTACTCTCGTAATTTGTTCCTAAACTTGCTTAATATTCCCCTTGACAAGATAAATTTATTAAGGAGAACGTTGACGAGCCCGCCTTACAGAACGCGCGGATAATGATCGCTCGTGTAATGATATCATCAACATGTAATTGCTCTGCTCAATATGTCTGCAGCCCTATGAAAACGTACACAATATTTAAAAATAAAACCGACAACGTGGCCACTTCACGTCACTATGTTAAGTGACCATTTTGCACACTTAGAACACATAGAAAGCTGTAAAAATCGTGTAAAAACATATGTTTTGCGTCTATGTATCTTGATAATGTAATTTGTGTAAAAGTTAACATCTGGACTATCAAGCATGCCTTTTTATTGTTAAACAGGCATACCTTAAAACAGCCTTTTAGTCACTGCATCTTTTATACCACTTCGTTCTCTCGTCACATCATTCCTAACTTTATCAGCTATACCCAAGGCACGAATGTCCATAAAGCTAGTGGAGGGGCGGTTCCTTACACATTAAACTTTTACACGTCCATTACTGGCCGAGACGGTGAACGAACGCATCATTGCCCCTCAAAGGAGCAAAGCAGCGAGTACTCAGAACATAGTCATATGTATATAAAAGGAGATGACTAATGTTTGCCAAACACCCGTGCCACGTAAGAAGCGTAAAACTATATTTCATTGTAAATTTTATTAATACTCTCAAAAGATCTCAGCGACCCAAGATATCTATATTACCTTGTAAAGGGCGTAAGTCTAATGAACTTGTATGAAACGAACTTTGAATGTCTATCTGGAGGTGTGCCTATGTTTGGAACTTTTAGTCTACGCTGTAGGTCTTCTTTATTAAACAGTCTCAAAGGCAGACGAGCATCTGATTATACGTTGTCAGCCAGCCGATGCGCAGACGGTTAATTAAAAATTGGACATTTAATACGCACAGTTGAAACGATTATTTATTTTAATCTTCCAAAATAGTGGGTATCTACTTAACTTAACGAGATTTCTTTTGAAATCAATTTTACAAGAAAAGCACACTCATGAATATAGAAAACATTTCTCGTCATGCAATATTTGAAATATTTTTAACGATTGATTGAATTTTCTTCGAAAATATATCATAGACAATAATATACGATGGTATAGGTAATAGTAATAGGACAATTTACTCATTTGTGTTCTGGAGAAACACATACATTTGCTTGAATTAGCTACTACTTAATACAATTTGTCTTAAAGTAAGCCACAATCATTTGGTTGTATTACTTATATAATTTGTGTTAAGAACACATTAATCTGATTGATGATATAACAATAGCTATACTGCGATTCAGTTGTTACGTACTGTGTAATAAACCACAGCGAACCCTAATGGTTATCCACGAGAATGTCCGATTCCCGGCAGCTTACAGAGTGGTTGCAAGCCACCGTAATCTAGCAAACACTAGTGTTCGGCTTACCGTAATCCGTAACCACTTCAGACGGCTGTTCACACACTTGGCCAGTACTTCAGAGCACGGCTATAATAAGTTGAGCATATGAAGTTTCCCTACTAAGGGATTTATTCTACAGTCGACTCCATATAACAAATCAAAATTTTTATAAAAATCTCCAATCATCAACACCGAGTCGGTTCGTGGATTTTAAGTTACTTTTATGTTAGTACTACTATATATTTTTGTCTATAATCTGGTTGATGTAAAGGTGATTAGTATAGGTGACATAGATCTTAAATCCCTCAAATCCCAATGGATGCTAATGGATCATGGCACGAAGATTGTTATACGGTTACTTATCAGAGTACTTGCGACCAGCGCCTTAATAGTTTGTTGCTTCTAACTGCAATATAAATGCAATGTTCAAAAAAGATCTACGTTCTGCTACACCAGTCATATTGTTGAATCGTGTACGCGCTATTCCCATACGATTAAGTGGAACGAACTGTTTGATTCTGTACTGGAACAACAAAATTCCATTCCATTCCCAGGATACGCGTGCATATGGCGGTCCTTACGTAGTTTGCATATTCATTGTTGTGTGTATCAATATGCATAATTGCTATGTAAATAGACCAGTGACCGACGAAGAACGAATGACTTCATCGCAATGCGTGGATAACATTAAGGCATTGCGTGCGAATGGTATTAAACGTTGCCTGGAAAATGTAACCAGAAGATACCATCGACAATTATTGTCATTTTGTTGATATCGCTAACAGATATACCAGACAGTAACGAGAGACATGTTAGGGATAGCCTAGTGGTTTGAAATTCAGCCACCCACTTCGGGAGTTCTGGGTTCATAACCTGGCACCTCTGACTTGTTAGGTTCGTTTTATAACTTAAAAATTTAAATATCACTCGCTGCAAAGATAAAAAAAAAACATTTTTAAGAACCTCGCACACCTGGTGTATTTTATAAAAATTTACAATGTTTCTGAGGTGTGTGATATCTTCAAATTTGAAATAATAATATCTGCTATATATTCTCTCATCTCTCTCTCTTCCCTCTCTTCCCTCTCTTCATATATAGATATTTTCTTAAAAACCTAAAGTGCCTGGCTTCACTACTAACAGATTAATTGCTGTGTTGAAACTTAGTATGTTACTGTTTTATAAATCGCACGGAGATTTTATTGAATTTAAAAACTTCCAATTCTAAATACTGTAAAATGATTTTTGATATTTTCTATCGCGATGATGAACGTTTTGATTAAAGGGCCAATAAAACTGAAGTCAATTAAGCATCGAAACTCACATGGAAATAAGAGCAGCGAGATCGTTGCGGTGCGTTGTATACTGGCGCGGCATTTGCATACAATTTCAAATTTGCATGCAATTGTATTTGCTCGTGTTAATGAACGCCGGTCTGATTGTAATGTAGTCATTTCTGAAACACGCATCTGGCACGAAACGAAGCTATATAGTGATTTACATAAAAAGCAAAGTTACACTATACAGAATAGATAAAATAGATCTTTACAGACATTCGAAGTCTACGCTAGGGCGCATCTATCGTTCATATCACTTAGAAATGCGGCCACATATTTTATTATGTAATAAAATAAAAAAACAATTGAAAACCCTCAGCAAATGATAATCATTTACAGCAGAAATGCATTTTATAATTGTATAAAATTTATTTGAATATGTCCATACACGACGCTTTGAATATGTCCAACAACTTCTGAAAATCGTCAACGACCTTCTTTCTACACTTCGGCAATATGAAAAGCACTTGTAAAAGTTTACGAATGAGAAGAAGGTCAATATGAAAAAGGAAGTTAGAAACGCAATGCGCAACTCGTACAAAACGATCAAAAACTCCATACATACATACATTCCACAGCCTCACAAATTGTTTGCACAAATGGGAGCTTACTGGTAAGCTTTTTGGTTCGCAATGAGTTCAAAAAGTACCGATCCTATCGTCATAATCGAATCATATGCCTATCTCATTCTAACGTATACGTCTCTCTCATAACCTGTATCGATTGGACGCATATAAGATTAGCTGACTAAACTCCGTGCTAGGTGACGAGACAATGGAGTATAATTGCTTGCGTCAATCAATCACACCAGTCAGGCCTTTGTTTGATTTATGCAAATGATTGTACGCAATAATGATCCATAATGAATGTAGCGCAAGAAACAATGATTAAGAAGTATCACACTCTAACAGTAGATCATACGAGTATCTTTATGTCTTTACTGCATTATAATCATACTCCAAAAAGAAGTTTACACTATTTCCTTGCCGTAAACCTTAAAATACTTTTCGAAAATAAAAAAAAACATAATTTGGTAAACGCAGATAACAATGAAAATGACAGTAGGCTTATAAAAACCATTTAACCGTCATTAAACCGTGTCATAAATGTTCTGCAAGAATCAGAAGGGAAAAGAAACATATGCGCGACCTGGATCACAATTCAAATACAAAAGTTATTACTACTATAATCGTATAGTGCTGTATCTAAAAGGATAATAAACTAAAGGTTAAAATAGATGGAATAGACAATAAAGTAGTCTAAGGAGAGCAAGAGACAGAGAGAGTGTTGGAAATAAGTTATCAAACGCTATACCATTTTGTAGCAGTCGTGCTTGATGAAAACGGTCTTCAGTTGAAGCGAACTGCAAGTCTCTCGATTGTTCTATTGACACCGTTATGTCTTCACAAAAGGCGCTTCGACTCAATACCTAAGACTTCGAGACCTAGTTTCAGTGATTAATAGCTTTTAATGAGAATTCTCTAACTACCGCTGGCGTTCTTTCGTCTTCTCCTTGGGCCCGGAATGAATTAGAATTTCATTAGTATTCATAGTGGCAATTAACTTCTTTCCTTATTAAGCTGCAGAAATTTTAAAAACGCTATTAAGCTGGAAGAGCTACTCAGGTATTAAGTTAGGAAATGCTAAAAAGGTATACTAATTATAAGTCAGAAGAAAACTTATGCAGCTTAGTCAAACACATAACATATGATAATAATACTATATCTTGAACTCAACCATAGCACAGTAACCTAAAGTAATATGACGGTTTATGTTAGCTGGAAACGTTATACCAATAAATATATTAACGAAAATTTAAATGCTAAAATAGCTTCCGGTCTTTCCAGCCCTTCAACTATCTCCATACCAAAAATCACATCGATCCGTCGCTCAGTTTTGATGTGAAAGAAAGACGAACAAAGACACCTTCGCGTTTATAATAGGATGGATTTTAACTTAAGTAATAGTTCAATAAAGCATTGTACGAAATCTGCAAATATCGTCAGCACATCAGATCTAAACGACGCAGTATTAACAGCATTAATACATATGAATCGAATGATATTGCTGACATATGGCGCCGCGGCGTAAACCGGTGAGACCAGATTTAGCCTTATGGACCATTAAATTGTCAATTGCGCATACCAAGCACGGAATGGATAACGATATTTCATTTTTCACCTTTGAATGAATGCAAAACTTTTGTTGTATCGACAATTTTTTACCCGCGATTTCTTCCGCTTGGAATCAGCGTGTACAATTAATAAAGTTAATTGTAAAATCCACAAAATCAAACAAGCTTAAAGAAGGCCCTATAAGCACTTTCATATGTATTTCAACCTCCAATTCGTTCCCATCGATTTCTAATTTTAAATCTTAAGGCTTAAATCTATCTTCATATGAAATTATATCATTTTCGGCACAGTGACAGACAAGCACAGTAACTATTACATTTATAGATTTATATTTAAATTATTTTCCAAAAGACGCTAGCACTTTTATTAAATCCATCTTATTTTTACATAATGCATTACGATCATTATTTTGTTACTGACGTAACAGTTGCTGTTAACATACACATAAATATCTATCTCTTTACGAGTGAAACGCGATGCGACCTCGCCGGCCACATCAGAATAAACTTAGCCAGACCGCGAGCAATAAGAAACAGGGAAAAGTAAATTATTCAGCCCCAATTTATCCCATTTCGAAAGGCGAGTAACCTCAAAATTCATTTTTCAAGGGTCTACGGCGAAATAAAATTCACGAGATTAGTTTACTCTGTCGGAGGGTAGCTATCAATGTTTAGGGCCGTCTCCGCAAGTGGAGCAGAAGGGCCTATTTGCCGCTCTATTGAGCATTTTGTACCGCTGACGCAATTAACCAACAACTCATCTATATGATACACAAGTTATATAGTCTATGTATTTGAGCAGTCTTTGTACTTCACACTCAGTTGGAACCTGATAGTGGCGAGTGAAACTTTATGTGCGTAAATAATACGGATTATGTGATGAATACTGCATTATGCTACCACAGATACAGAAAGGTGACAGTACATTTTTTTAAATGAGTTCGAGCCTTAACCTATCAAAATATATTTAAAAAAAAAAATATTTTCGTCTATAATGTGTAGTTAAAGTTTACGAATGTCTATCCCTAAGGGAAATAGACGTGACCATGTTTATTTTCAATTTTTTTCTCTCTCTTTCTCTTCTCTTCTCTCTGTCTCTTCTCATCGCGAGCTTTTAGACCTTAATCTACTACGCTGACCAAGTGCTAATTGGCAGACTGGACACCTCAGAAAAGATATATTAATAGCATACCCTAAGTTGTGCAGGTTTCCTCCCGACATACTTCTAAACTGAATTCACACTAATAGTCCCAACTCTACAGCCCCATTAGGGTGGGTCGTAGTGACCACTCGTGACTGTTTCCTCCTCTTTTGCTACTTTCTTAACATTAAAAACAAACGTATCTATACTAATATTATAAAGCTGAAGAGTTTGTTTGATTGTTTGTTTGTTTGTTTGTTTGTTTGAACGCGCT
>DWDX01002276.1:0-15650 GCA_018245675.1 Agara michaeli
ATCGGTCCAGTAGTTTTTGAGCCTATTCATTACAAACAAACATACAAACAAAGTTTTCCTCTTTATAATATTAGTGTGGATTTATGTTTGTCTATAAACTTCGGGAATCTCTGAAAAAAAAAAAAATTCCAGTTCCAAACTCATTTACCATTGTCTCACCTTGAACAGATTTAACTGAAATGACTTAACTTAAACTGCGTTCGAAACGTAACAATTTATTCACACGTCAGTTCAAGTCGCGTTTCGTATGAAATGAGGCAATAAAAATAAAATGTACAATTTATCATTTTATAAAGCGAATTTTCATTTCGTCTACTTTTATAAATGTGAATACATCATTTGTGTAAATGCCGCTGCGTCCTCCATTTTTACTAGAAGCTATATCAAAATAATGGAGATTAATAAATTATGCGGGATTCTCAAAATCAGCCGCAACTAACCCGAATGGGACTTCATATTTAAGGTTGCGTTAATAAATTCACAGCTTTATTTATAAGTCTCACTTTTCGTTTGCAACAAAGATCTTGTTTTGTTTGATAATTTATCGGCTTCACACTTATGACGATGTGGTATCTTTCTCAAAGTTGCACAAAGACACATCAATCTGCTTTGTAACGTGAAATATATTCAATTTACTTCCCTTTTATTATTGTTACTAATGCATTCGGTATTATGGTGTCTTAAAATTGGCCAATGAAAACATGTTTTTGTATCATTCTGAAGTTTTACTTTCAATTCGACAATTCGTTTATTATACAATGTGTGTTTAGAATAATTGGGTGCTAATCTTAATGCTTAATACGTTCCACTGTCGGGCAATCTCTCAACAACTGCAACTGAGGGAGGCCTGAAACATACTGGATCTATACGAATTGACGGAGATTAATACTAACAAAACAGTAAAGGAACTTTATCTAAACGAAATAAAGAAATCCACCGGCTAGTGAAATATTTTGGCTATTTAGGTATTGAGACGAATAACTCTCGTGGGATATAACATTTTTAATGCTTAACCATCAAAACAGTTACACTTAGTTCTTCCAATGTTTTTACCATGAAACTGTGTCATATAATTCACGTAAATAAATACGTCTCTCTTTATGTTTATAAATAGCGTCGAACCGGAACAAAAATACGGCACACCGTCTGCCTTCGCGAAGGTGCAAATGTAAGCGCGCTAAAGTATCGCTCAGTTACGACGCTGGCGCAGTCGCCTTGCAACCTCCGCTCCTAACACACGCAACCAAACGCGCCGCGAAGAAAATTTAACATTACATTTCGTTTGTGATTATTTAACACGAATCGTTACTTGCACTTGTAAACAAATAATATGTCGGCGTGATACAACCGACATGTCGTTCTGTAGAATCACGGGCCGCAGCAAAGGGCTGCCGAAGCCCAACTACTTCCCGCTTCTCGCCCCCATCTCGCCGGCGGACGCGAAGCGTTGTTGCAGGATTACTGGCAAATCTTACGGATTGCCTTCTCATCACTACATTCCAGTTCTACTCACGGCCAGCTCTGGGAAAACTAAATGTAAGATAACGAACGTATCGGGCGAGCTAGGCCCGCACCATTATTCGCCCGAAATTAATTATGGAAATAGAAAACATGAATTGCTGCCGGACTATCGATATATATTCCCCATATTGGACGGTTCGACCGAAGCTCAAAAAGCGCTAATGGAAATGCTTTTAACCAAACAAGTGAATGATGAAAAACGCTACGTGTACACGGTTCAAGAAAGAAAATGCAATCTGGTGTTTTCCGCTCGGATGGAGGCTGCAGTAAGGGATGGTGACGTGAGGGATGTTATGCTCGCAAAGGATTCTGATACAGTGCTAATCAAAACAAAACAAGGCCGCAGTGTTTCTATGGACTTTAAGGATTTCACGGAGGATGTTGATATGTATGAAGGTGAGGGGCCTAATGCGGAAGTGTTGAAACAGAGAGAACTAGAAGAATTAGAAGAGAAAAAGAAGAAAAGGAAGCGTGCTGCCGGGCTTTCTTCGATGAAAAAAATATTTGAAAGTAAGGAGAAGCTTGCAGAAGTTCAAGAACTGGAAGAAGAAAAATTACGTCAAGATCGTCAAGCCAAAAAAGCTAAATTAGGTGAAATTAAAAATGAAAGACAAGATACAAAAACCTATTCTTATAATAGTTTCGATGTGAATCACATGCGTTCTAAATCCAGTATCATTATGTGCAGCGGTGAATGGAAAGATCAAATGCACCCGTTAATTGAGACTTGGGATTGGGAATTATTCGAAAAGGAAAAGACTGACGAACATTTTGTCCCTAAAGTGACAACATTACCGATACCGGTAAAAATAACACCGTACCATTGCGAGGCAGAAATATACGAACTGGACCGTAACATAAGCGATGTGTCTATTCCATTGGAAAATGTACCGTGTGTTAATCCGTTAAAGCCTATAAAATCACGACCATCCAATGAAATTCTTAATTCAATAAAGGAAATTTCCGAAGAACGCTTAGCTGAAACATCAAATATCACAGAAAAATTATTTGAAGCAAACAAAATGGATGCTCTTCCTACAGTAGAAAATTTGCATGATGTTGTAAAAAATGTCAAAAAAGGAAAACGCGAAAAACTTGCTAAGATTTCGGGCTTAACATTAGATATTAATAAGGCAAAGAAATTTATTCCTGGTCAACATATAAATACTCCTCAAGGTCTTGTTTTTGTACCAGGTCAAACAATTGAAACGCCTGCTGGGCCGGTATTTGTACCAGGTCTTAGTGTTAACACGCCTAATGGACCTGGTTTAATACCAGGTCATATAGTAATGAATGAAAATACAAATGAACCTTTCTTTCTTGCCGGTCAGGTTTTAAAAACAACCAATGGTGAAGAGTTTGTTTGTGGACAAACAATTAAAAATAAAGATGACTATCGTTTTACTGAAGGTCAAACAGTATTATCCGAAGAAGGTTTAAAATTTGTTCCCGGAAAGATTATTTCCAATGGATCGGAAGAAATATTTGTGCCTGGACAAACAATAATGACACCGGAAGGAGTGCAGTTTATACCCGGTCAGACTATATCAGAAAATGGTACTGTTACATTTACACCTGGACAAAATACCAAGATAAATAACGAGTGGCAATTTGTCCCAGGGCAAGTTGTACATCAAGATGATGAATTGCATTTTATACCGGGAGCTACAATAGCAACACCTAATGGTCTGAAGTTTATACCAGGTCAAACTGTTTCTATAAATGGAGAGTCAAGTTTTATACCTGGTATAACAAAAGAAGGTAAAACTGGCTTAGAGTTCATTCCAGGAACAACAGTAGATACAATCGATGGCCCGAAGTTTATAGAAGGGCAAATAGTACGAACACAGTGTGGTGAGAAATTTCTACCCGGAAAAACTATTGTACAAGCAAATGGACATGTTGAATTTTCCGTTGCAAAATCAATTGAAGATATTAATTTTTCAGAAAGTGTACCTACAGGATTACCAATAGATATTAAAACATGTTCATTGTCAGAAGAATCTTTGTATGTATTTGGCCACATGGTACAAACTACTAAAGGAATAGAATTTTATCCTGGTCCAAAAATACCTACAATCGAGGGTAAGGTAGTACCAGGCCGACTTGTAAAAAATGAAACAAATGAATCACGGTTTGTCCCTGGAATGATGGTGGAAGGAATTTTTGTACCTGGACAAGTAGTATTTACAGAAAACGGAGAACAGTTTGTACCAGGTCAAGTAATTGATACTAAAGATGGTCCTAAATTTGTGCCTGGTCAAGTTGTAAACACAAAAAGTGGACCAAAATTTGTTCCTGGTCAAACTATACACACAATTGATGGGCCTCGTTTTGTTCCCGGACAAATAATTGAAACAAAGGCTGGTCCAACATTTATTCCTGGTCAAGTAATATCTACAGAAGATGAAGGCTCAAGATTTGTCCCTGGTCAAGTTGTTGATACAGAAGAAGGGCCTAGATTTGTACCTGGTCGAGTAATAGAGACCGATGACAATGGAGTTACTTTTGTACCCGGCCAAATTGTTCAAACCCCCGAAGGTCTTAAGTTTGTCGCCCCTGATCTAGTAGAGGGTGAGGAAGGTTTAGAGTTTTCAGTACAAAGTTTTGTTGTTACACCCGAGGAATTGAAATTATTAAAAGTTAAAACAAATCCTAACGACACAACATCAACAAAAGGAGAACTAACAATTGACACCAGTATGCTTAAACAGTTAGCAGAAGCCGGCATGTCAATTGGGAGACAAGTGCCCGCTGAATTACCCGCAATAAATGTAATATTAAATGAGACGAGAAATGCTGAAGCTCTAAAGGCTTTTGTTACAGATTTTGGTCTTAAAGATGACGTTGCAAATCAATTAATGGACGTAATTAAATCCATTATAGAGATGAGTGTCCATTTAAAAACAGAAATTCGTGAAGATCGTAGCAGTGAAGAGACCAACTCTGAAACGAAAAAGGGACGAACCAATAAAAAGAAGATTGACATTCAAGAACCAGGTTTCTGTGGTAATAATGAACAGACCGCTCATCAAGAAAATGTAAAAAATTCTATTGCTGCAGCCGTCTTGGCTGCATTAGTTACTGCAGAACAATTTGAAGAAATAAATAATAATAACGGCAAAGAAAAATATCAGCTCATATTAAAATCCATTGATACCATATTAGGAAAGGCTATTGATGAAGATTTTGTATCAGCTATGTACAAAATCCTTCAAACAGAAGAAGACAAAGAAAGTCTATGCGAAGAAATTCTAGAACATTCTTCTCAGCCAAAAGTAGAATTGATCAAAATCGCTCTTAACAATACATTAAATAAACATTCCCTTACTGATGAAGATATAATTGAAAAATTCAGCGACTTTTTGAGCAGCGAAAATGAAGTGCTAGGCCCAGCTTTTAAAAATATTTCTAAAAATGATTCTAGTTTGCTACACCACGTTTTGGGTCATATTTCTGATTCCATCTCGTTTATTAAAACAGATAATGAAGCTGCTGAAACGCTTCAAAAGGCTATAGTATCGGCAGTTCAAGAAAGTAGTACTAAGGCTGTGGAATCTTTACTGAAGCACTCTGATAAAAAAGACATAAAGGAGCTCATTGTACAATCAGTTGGTCTGGCAAAGGTGCTTGGGATGAGTGACGTAGCTTCTAAATTGTTGTCTATTGTTAACGATGAAGATAGCATGGCTAAACTAGCTGCCGATGCAACAAGCTTAAACATCTTGAAGAGATTAACTGTTATGAGAAAACTTGCCGAACAAACGCCAAGCTTGCATTCTGCACTTCGCAAACTGGAGACGGACCCGGAGCTCGCTCGCACAGATCCTAAACTTAGGGACTTGGTACGAGAGAGCGCCGCGCTCATGATCGTTCCTGAGGAACCGCCATTATTAACATCCGCTGACGTTCCGTTGAGTTTACTTCAACCCGAGAATAGTTTGGCGATGGAAGACTTTCTGTTCCAACGTAAAAAACACCCTGGAGCGTTGCTGATCATGAAGAAGGGATTGCAAGCGGTAGTACCGCGCGAAGCCAGCCGTGCCGTTCTTACCGGCCAAGTAGCTTATACAGTGCTTGACGAAAGTGGAATAAGGCATTTCGAACCGCTGCATGTCTTTTCTGCGTTGAACCTTAGTCAGCCAAGTGCCCATCGGTTCAGTATGTACAGTTGCCCTGTGGTGGATGACGATGATGAGGATTTACAAACATTCACTGGATACTGCAACATAAGTAACGCCCAGAGAATAACCAAATTCGGTGGCTGGAGTAGGAAATACAGCGGCGTGTTGCTGGACAGAGAGAACACGAGAAGTAGAATGAGTAGCTTGGATAACACGCCAAGCTACAAACGGTATTCGTCACGATCTTCCACTAGATCTAGATCTAGCTGCAGCAGAAGCCCGCCCAAGGTAATCTAAATGTACCACGTTGGCAAATAATATTTCTAATTAGTATGTGTAAAAATATATTCAACCTTGTCTTCGAAATGCTATAAAATCAAGGATACCGATGTAGATTGCGCAGAAAACTTTTTAATCCAAAAAACAGTTTTAATTATTTATTTTTGTACCATCACGTCAGGTCCCTAACGGGGTCGGCGGAGACTACTAAATATCTCTGTCCTTACAAACCTGACGCGCTTCCTCTACAGTCATCGCTCGCTTCATACAAGTTCGGTTTCGAAGACTCTTGACTCGCACAGTTTTAATAATGTGCTTCTTTCCTTGTTTCAGGTAGAAGATGTGTTGGTGGCCACGGCCGACTACACAGCCACGGCCGATGATGAGGTCTCGCTTAAAGCGGGCGATATTGTAGAGGTTCTCGACACTAAGGCCGCTCTTGGATCAAAGTGAGTAATCCATCTTTATCGTGCTTTCAATACGCGGGCCGTATCGCCAATGCAACGTAAACCAATATACTCGATATCAAAGTGCAGTTTATCAAAGCGCTGGAGATACGGTTCTGGCGCGCGAGGGCAGCGATTGGCATGAGCTGTGCCCCCATTGATGTATGTAGTTCATAAACGTATATTTAACCAGAGAAACGTTGTCTTGTGTAACCGGTCGTCGTACTAGCTTTTAACAACCGTGTATTTAGAGTAACTGACATACAAAAATACCACTCCCGTCATCCTAATACGCTCTCAACAATTCACGTATCGTATATATTCATAAATCAGCGGTCTAATCCCCGTCGGTGATGTAAAAACATTGTTTCGCCGACCCACTTTATATTTTTAGTCTTTTCATAACAATAGGTATTTTTTCTCTATAAGTTGTCTGTGTCTGCACGTCGAAAACGAACCAATTATGAAGTAAATATTCAAGACAAGGCAGAACAGTAGATATTAGTTACTAATTTCAAATGCAAATTAATATAACTTGTATGTGACACAAAAATGCTTTAACTCAAACATAACTCTGCTCGATCACTGATGGTTAAATTATCGCAGCAATAAGATCAAATTTCGAAATCGGATAGGCCATCCGAAAATTGGTTTGGGCAATGTGGCGAAGCGGGAAGAATCCGTTATATTACGCCGATGCGACGATGCCAATGCGCTGGACACCGATACGGGGGTAAAATTAGCCGGGGTCAATGCACCGTGGCGTAACTAACGTACATTGGCCGAATGCACTGGCTTTTTACTAAAAATAATCGTACTTTAAACGTTTCGCCTTACGACCGCTTAGAACCGTAAACTGTTATAGCCATACTATCTAAAAATCCAGGTACAAAAAATAGGTAAATCAAAATTACATCTCAATTAATGCATTCACATCTTCATCACTAATGGACGTCACATTACGCTCATGGTCATAATAAATCAGATTGATGGTAACACCACATTCCATAACATAATTTAATAACAATAGTAGATTGTTAATAAAAATGTTCGCGTGTGTGCCACCCCTCATCCAACATCCCGAAAGTTAAGAGTGTTTATCTTTAGACAATCCATCATCATTACCTAGTACTATCATTATTCGTTCGCTAGTATCATTAGTTGATAGATCGATCATTATACTCATCGTGTGATGACGTAATGAGAATCAATTGTTTACGCAGGTACAGGGGGCGTGTTTATAGTTACGAGAACCATTTCTTCCAGTCCAGAGGTCCCTCCCTGGACTATGTGTTTAGCGTGCCCACATATAAAATGTATTATTACTGATCATTTACCATAAGAAGAAGGAAGTAGAAGAGGCAGCCGACGCCATTATCATTGTATATATCTCGCTTAATGTCAAAGGAATCTTCGATGTATGTTGTATTTACCATTTACGTGTTGTGGCAAACATTATTGTGATAACTATCATTATATTATTGTCATTAAATGTTATAAATGTCATTAAGATATTATACTCGATTACACATCATTCGTGTTATTACATTGTGTATAACGTTTATTGAGACTCAATAAAGACAATAAAAGTTTTGGACTTTCTTTTTAGTAAGTAATTACTAGAAGAATTTATTAGATTTCTATTTTGAAAGAAGTCGAGGAAATATTTTAAAATTTTCTTCACTTCGAATTTCTACTGCTAGTATTTTGTATTTTTTTAGTTATTATGAAATTACAGCTATCGCTTGATCTCGTTTTTACCAAATGGGAAGCGGCAAGTAAGTATAAGCGTAGGCAAATATAAAGCAACTATTGCATAACGTTAAGCTAGAAAAATGCACATATTTCAAGCTTAACTGACTCTTTCTAAGGTATAAATATTTTACAAATTTCAAATATAGAACATTCTATAGACGCTAAGGCGCCGCCTACGCACGAGCCGCGCCGATGAGTCTTGAAATGCAGCGGGATTTTGTTGGAGTAATTCCTAAATCATCCTTAACGCAGCCACGATGTTTATGCATTAGGCATTACCTTTTATATATTAAAAAATATATATATCAAATCTCTAATTTCTATAAAATAGAAGAAAATAACTGGCAGACGAACAGATCAACGCTCAGCCGAATCCACTGAGTTCAGCCGCATGGAATTTTACAAAAAGGTTGACATAAGTGAATAATAAGAAGGGATTTTTGAAAATTTATAGTCGATAGGGATAAATAGGGATGGTACGAAATATTGTAATTTTAAGGGAGGAATGTAACAATTCAAATTACCTTAATCTGCGTAGAATAAAATTTATTACTACATCGCACTTTTTTGAATATCATTAAGGTGTAATAGGGGATGAAAGTTTGTATGAAAGTTCGTCCTTTTTCAACTTGAAACTGTTAAAATTGATATGAAAATTTATTAACAGAATTAAAAGCTGAGTGTACCTACGTGCCTGTAGATGCCTTGAGATGGTATATATCATAGCCGAGTGAAAATACTTCCACGTGGACGAAACTACGTAGCTCAACTAGTTAATAAATAAGTTGGTAATGTATTGTATAGGAACTATTACATTTTAAACGTTTTAAATTATACAAAAATAAACAAAAAGCAGTCTTTGAATTTTAAACGAATAGTTTGAAAAACTAAAAAAACGCGCTATCGTTGCAATTCAAGTTAGATTAAATGTAGAAAACAATTTTAGAAATAAACGGCAATTTTGAACTACAATTATTTATTTTAATTTTTATTGTTTTTTTTTTATAATAAAAAATATTGTATTGTCTTTGAATTTGGACACATGTTCAAAATTTCTCGCAAATCGGACCGTAAGAAGTATTTTAAATACGAGTATACGATTCCCTCACATACATAGATAGATACTCGGAGTGACAAGTGCAGCTAATATAAGACGTGTAAAAAATCCTGAACTTCAGCTGCCTATACCTTGAATTTACAGCGCTGTGTAAATTGTCAGCTGAAACAGGTGTCGGCTTTTACATAACCGTGGCTACTGTCACGATCATTCAAACGTTTCAATGCTAAAGGGCGACAATACGTTATTTATCTGTTATTCTACAATAACCACCTGTTGCGCTCGAGTGAAGACTAAAATAAATCTATCGACTCGCCGTATAGACGGTTGGATCCATTCATGATCTCCTACTATTAATAACAATTAATTATACGAAATTAATCATCGTCTAGTCAAGTTTCTAAAGTCATTTGTCTGAAGTCAAGATAGCCATTCGATATTTCCATATATTAATATGCGAAAACATTGAACCCCTTTTAAAGTATTGCGTACACGGAGGATTGTGAAAAGCAAAGTAATAGTTTATATGAAGAAGGAGTGCAGACACGAAAAACCTATATGTAATATGTGCAACACCAGAGGACTTACTCATGTGTTTCCGGTTTTGAAGGAGAGCTCTGTTCACCCCTTTCTTGAAGAGCCTCAAGTCATAGCGCTCTGGGAAAGCCTCAGATGGAAGTTCATTTCCTCAGATTAGCTAGAGATCAACGCACAGCCGAGACCGCTGATCCTAGAATTCTAAAATTTTGCACACAAGTATATAAGTGAGCACTAAGTAGGAATTTAGTAAATACCACACCTAAAACAGTAAAATAGGTGTTGAGAGATTGTATGAAAATTTGCCGGTTTGGAAGTTAGAAAAATGAAATTTTAGATTTACGTTTTTCATTAATGAAAAAGTTAATGACTTTGTTGCTTTTGAAAAGTCGGTAAAAGCTACATAATATTACGCTAGGTTTCACTCGTATTCAGCTACGTGGCATATAGGACGGCTCTGACTGCTTTGTGTTTCAGTGAACCGTGTTTGAAGTGGAGTTATTTCTAATATTTCCGTATAAATTCTTCCATCATAAATGTACAATTACTATTGTGTCAATGACCTTTGCGTCACGTGCGTTAATAACGCATAAATCACCTTTAAAAGCAAAAGGTCTTGAGAGAGTTTTCTTCACAGGAATTGTCAGGAAGTATGATGTATGACCGTTTAAAACACGAAGCGAAACCATAATAACGTGAAAAGCGACAAGTTTAATTGGCAATGACTGTTAACCTTGGCGGGTTTCCAGAATGATCAAGAGAAACCACGATTGACATTAAAAAATCCGAGTACAACGACTTGTGTAGGTAATATATAAAATTGTGGGGATCGTTTTTTTATGTAATTTTTGGAGAGCGAATTGTATCTCCAATCAATAATATAGATGCAAATACAGACTAGAGTTCAGTTTCTTGAATCTTATTACAAATAGCATAGTACTTAATATTAAAAATACCGTTAAAGCGGAATCATAGAAAAGGAATTCAAATTTAAAATTCGTGAAAACTTTCCTTTAATAAAATATTTTACGGAAATCATTTTTATTTTCTTCACGGACGTATTCGCCGGCAACGACTAGTATCTATGACATCTTATAAAGTAGTCACAAGCCATAGACAATATAGACTAATGAATGAGTTGGCCCTTCGAAATATAAATAAATTGAGCAGTAATGGTTAAATGTTGCCGTTTAAAAAATATACTGACTTTTTATTTTTCCTCAAAGTTCAACTGCTTTTGATGTGGTGCCAAATTTAGTCATTAATAAATAAATTTGTGGTATCCTCATAGGTTTCGCTAGAACTGACATTCGTGAATCGAGACCTGGCTCCTGATTTCTGGACGCAATTATCTTAGGACAACTTTTATCTCGATTGATGATCTCAATCTTTTTTTATTGCAAACTAGTTGAATCGGCAAACGTTGTTCTGCCATAAAAAATATTCATACATATATTTTTTGGTATCTTGAACCGTTTTCGTAGCGCACGCAACGGAAGCCCTTAGGAATGAATAATTTTCCCCGTTTTTTTTTCACATTTTCCATTATTTCTTCGCTCCTAATAGTTGCAGTGTGATGTTATATAGCCTAAAGCCTTCCTCGATAAATGGTCTATTCAACACAAAAATAATTTTTCAATTCGAACCAGTAGTTCCTGAGATTAGCGCGTTCAAACAAACAAACAAACTCTTCAGCTTTATAATATTAGTATAGATGTAGTACTATAGAGCTAGAATATTAATATACACCAGTTAGCAAAGGCTTTAATAGCACGATTAGCCACCGAATTCAGAAAGAAATGTTCATTAGACTGAAAGGTTTCCGTTGTAATTTATCACTTATTGCCAACGCCCTACGCGTTAATATTGATCGGCAAAAACGATGAACTAAACTTTGCCTTTACATTGACCTTGCTCAGATTTTTCTTATTTCTTTCCCTTGTAGTTACATACCTATATTGTACGCGTCGATTTAAGAAAACGGGCGCTTTAAAAAAAAAAAACAGCATTCGTTGCTGCTATCAGTCAAGCAACATTTATATCTTGATGGATTTAAAAAAATAAATTCTAATATGATATACAACAGATACATATAACAATGATTATAAATTATAAAGCTGCATGTCAATTTTATTTATGTTTTGTTTGAATAGATTGATATTTTTCTGCTAAATGAAAAGCCTTTTTGAATCGTGTATTATCGAAACGCTCCCAAAAACCCTAACTGATAACGCAAGTCCTTGAACTCTAGAAAATCTAAATGTACAAGGAAACTATGCCCTCTATGTGAATTTATATATACTACAGTGTCGTGGACATGCGTATTGGCCGCTTACGGGCTGAAGCACGAATCTTCTTCATCACAATTGTTTGTGTACGGAAATTTGAACTTTAACGTAAGTCGGAGAAGTTACAATATTACTTCGCCACAGCGTCGGGCAAGCGCTCTATGTTGGGCGGAGGCATCGAATTGAGGGTGATTCAGTTGAAACCTCGCCGCGCAAGGGGTAGTATCGTTCGCACCCCGCTTCCACAGTGCTCATTGAGTATAAACCTCCGATATGACGTCTTATAATCCATCCAGAAAGACCACGATACGACCAGAATAATTCTTTTACAGTAATAAACATTTAACGTTTCTTATCGAACGTGACCCTTAAGCCGGCTATCGTAAACGTAACAAAAATATGAACGTGTCATTCGCGATGTATACAGAAATGTTAATTAACTAACACGATATTCTATCCTTCGGCGGAACTTGCCTGGCAACGTTAGTGCGGTTTCAAATTACAGTGTTACATGTCTTTAAATATTTAGGAGGAAATAGTGAAATTTAGGTTTTAGTGATCGATTCTTTCAATCAAGTTGAATGGATATACCTAATGCCGAAGTGCATCTGTAATGGCTGTGATATAAATCTTCGTCGCTGGGTATAAAAATATTTTTATTTATTACTCGCACTTTTAGCTTTGATGCTTCCGTAGACAAGAATTGGCGTAAAATTTGGCTTTACGAAATTTTATTTCCTGTAAAGTTATCACTGTTCATTTAAAATTTTCTTTCCAAATTGATCACTGAACTTATTGTTTCCAACAATATTTTTGTACTCACGCTAATAAATTCTATATCGTGTTAAAAGGCACTTCCTTGAGTTGCTTCTTTTGAAAACTCCGTCAAAACTACAACCGGAAAGGGCAGAGGTAATGAAATGAAGACAATATTAGCTAAAGAAACGTGACAGTATAAAAATCATTACGTGACGGTCACTTTGATAAATGTTATACCAAGAAAAATACTATGAGTTATCTGAATATTTACTAACGCACACCATAATTTGCTAGCCGGAAAAATAGTTACACATGATAGCGTGTAAAATATGGTTTAGGGACAGATTTATCCGGAAAAGAAATTGCTCGGAGAGAAATTTTATTGTTCCCTGCACGTGACACTCTAAACTTACATCAGTGAAACTGATTTAGAAAAATTCATTCGAGATTTCATTAACTGTGAACCAAGTACGTAACGGTATACTAACGAATAATTTAATAATTAACGAATTCCTTAATTGTTTGTAATAAAAAATCGACCTCGATTATTACGTGTACTTAATTATTCTATTTAGTATTTACTATGGCATACCTCTAGTAGGTTCTTGGATGTATAACAATATTTTACTTAAAAAATGTGTGGACTTCTATTAGTAATCCGAATAAAATAAAGGAAATAAATTCGTCTATAGACTGTTCTCCCAATACTGTAAAAATGACAAACAAGTTGTGTACAAAGATTCAGTTCAATGAAACAGAAAACTTTTCGTCGGCATCAATTCATCATTTTGCAAACGTGATTAAGTTCCTGTCTGATGCCTGAGTTATTGCATAAAAATGGTTCGTATCTCACAATTTTATATGTGTCTAGCTATATCTATATGTGTTAGTTGCTAGTTATCGTCCTGTGTGATATGTTACGTATACTGGTACATAAATACGCGATATAAAGGAGAATGCTTACCGCTTATACAATGAAATAACATATAGCTCGAATTGTGCATGTTACTGCATACATATTATTCAATAATCTACTTGATTTTACTTATTACATTATTCAATAACTAAGAAAACTTATTCAAACAACAATCACACCTTCGTAATATGAGTACAGTAGGTAGAAATTATGAGAAACGATGTAACAATATACATACAGGGTAGATATAATTAAATTGTATAGGGTCAACACTACACATCGACGTCAACGAACTTCTAAGGACGAACTTAAACTTCTTATACTGTCTTTAAACCACAACAAGCTAATGAAAATACTGTTAATTGGGTATCATGGGGATCATACATCAGCGGGACATTTCAGACCAAATCAGAATACCATATTCCAACACATTAGAAAGCAAACTTTTAACTTCAAACAAACAAACAAAATTCATCTGCTCTTAGATTAGTATAACATTAATATAGCATTCGATCTTTTGCTTTTTCTGCTTATTTGTAGTTGAAAATATATTTTTATAATAATTTACAACACTTCACTAGCGAGGATAATACAACCGCACACAAACGATTCTAAGCAGGTTCAACCACTATTAAACACACCAACCAATGCCCTGACCTCACGAACCCATTTTAGGGATGAAACAAATACTTAGGGTGAATATTATACAATTCTAATTTAAAGCAAACCGCTGCTTACTTCATCAGTTTATACAATAAGTCTCCCCAATGTAATACATACAAAAATCTCAATTAGTACCTACTATAATAGTGAATATAAAGGGCACCGTTATACTAGGTATTATTATTAAAAGCGGCGTAGAAAAAAAAGCAAAGGTAACTCTATAATTTTCAGCCTTACCTGTTCAAGTTTAAATTGCGTTCCTACACTTCATTTATTTCACATCCTATCATAATATTTATCCATTCATCTAGGCATAGGCCTATCAGCAATGTAGCGGGTTCCCGCTGTTTTTCATCAAGTCATCATGTGGTACGAGGTCTACTAGCCCTCACTTTGCCAAGACCTCCCCTCTAATCGCTGACCTATCTTTCTCATTGGTGGTCGGTCCTTCAAAACATATTTATCATCATAATACACTCGTAGTACGTTAATGCTACATCTCATTTTAAATGAAAATATTCCATCGTCCAATATTTGTTTGTCCAATATCTGTTAAGAGTGACAAAAACACATTTCATTGGAACTCTATCACTTCTTACAAATGCAGTAAATCACATTATACAAATTTGTGTTTAGTTAACACGAACACGTGTGTACATTGAGCATACATCTTGTTATTCTGTACATAGATTATTAGAATTTTAACACTGGCACTGCATTTTGTCAATCCGAATTGAAAAATTGTATTAACCAAACTCTCAGTCTATTATTATGTAGAGTTATGTAGAGCTTAAGCGCAATAGAATAATGTTAACTTGAGGTAAAAGGAGTTTTAATTTAAAACTATGTTTTTTTTTCCTGAATAATCACGTTATTTACATTTGAATTATAACCATTAATTGCTATTTAACAATTAATATTCTTATAACATAAGCTTTAATATTGCATTTAAATCTGTGGTGTAAGCTTTTAGTGTTGTTTTCAACCCTTATATTGTCCCATTACTGTACTCTATACAAAGCGATACAATTATTTGACATCATTATAAGGATAGATGTTTTCCCAAAGAAACACCTTTGCTAATGATGACCATTGGTTTTAACATCCAACACTACACTAGGGCATTCAAACGGCCTTTCACAACGATTGCGTGCTGGGAGACTGATAAGCCTTTCTTTCCCTTACCAAGCGAAGTGACCCATTTGCACGCCCGTAAACCAGCGGTAGGTATTAGTGTCTCCTTAACTTAGATCTTATAAAATATACCTACCTTTTTAAATGATAGTTGATTTTTTCAAACAGCTT
>DWDX01002277.1:0-15635 GCA_018245675.1 Agara michaeli
GCCGTAAAAGGCAAAATATGACTTGAACTAATAAACTTGTAACATCTTTATATGTACCCATATTTGTGCAAATAAACGTGTTTGTCTTGTCTTGTCTTGTCAACAGGATCTAGAAGAAGAAGAAATTATCCCAATATTCCTTACAGCCCATAGATGTGAAATAATTTTACCCCATGAAGTTCCCTGCTGCTCTTCCAAATTCGTTCAGAAATATAAGCCTACATCTATTGATAGTTTATGATTAGAATTTAGAACATTCATATACGATTAGTACATGTGCGTAGAGCATTCGTAATAAATCTTCTCATTTTATTTGCGCTCAAAATTTATTATACAGCAACACAATTTCTAGAAATCAAAAATACAAAAATATGTATGACAAAATAAAATGTTTGCTCGTAATAAACATTTTAAAAACAGCAATGTCGCGAACGTGATAAATAACGATTTTATTAGAAGTTCATATTTTTGACACTCTTTTAGTTTGCGAATATAAATTGAATTTATAAAACGACAACTCCTCTAGCTCGAGTGTGCGGAAGACATATTAATTACCGAGTCGTGGCGAACATATTTGTTGTCCTGGAAATTATCTTTTCACACCAATAAGTTAATTGCCAATTGCCTTAATTGCTATCCATCGTTGAGTGATATTTCAATTAAGCCGAATATAAAAAACATTGCGTGTAGCGTTACTAAGTAGAAAACTCTTTTATGTTCTATACGCTCATTGAAGAGCTCTGTACCAATTTTATTCCTGTAAAAATGGCATGAAGTACAATTTTAATTAGATATTGGGTTAATACGAGGTTTATTTCGTATTGCTTTAAAGTGTTTACCTTTGTTTCATATGTATGGGGAGTTTGTTACTTTAGCAGATTTATAAATACAAATGTTCGCCATTGCTTTTAGATTTTACACTAAATAAGGCTGTGAGCCAATGTCAGATATCGATGTATTAATACTCATTACGGCTAACACTTTGTTTCTTTACTTCTTTACGCACGTACTCCATTTCTAAACGCTGCTGCTTGGGGACAAACCCTTGTGATCTACCACCACAAAACCTGAACCGACACTATAGGCGCATAAATTTAAAAGATACTATAAACAGAGATTTCCTCTCATCTTCAACAATTTTACTTCTTATCAATATGTAGTAAGATACCCTAGTGCCTCAAATAGCACTGATAGTATTTTAGAACGAACCAGTAAAACTAGTGTAAAAGTGAATGGAATTTATTAAATACTTTCCGTAGCACTTTCATGTCTGTCGAGTTCTGTCGCTACAATATTTAAGACCTATTTAACGCGAGACGACTTTGTTGTTGGAGAAATTAAAGGGTAAATATAACTTGTATTACCGGCAACACAAGAAAAACTGGTAAGAAATTACGGTTTGTGTTGCAGACCTTGATAGTGGTGATACCTCTCTAGTATACATTTATCATGAACATCGTTTTGAATAAATAGTATTTGATAGCTAAGATGATAGAAGTTTGATCTGATGAATCGTTCAACAGCTGTAGATAATTATAGGGAGGGTTCTCGCGCTTCGGAGTTTACGTAAACACTCGGTTGTTGTGGTTAGGTATCAATCTAATTCAGTAACGGATTCGTAGTAATCTGCGTTTCATACATCAATCCATACTGGACTAATATGTTGATGTAATAGACCTATAACAAGGAGCTGCGAGAAAAAAATTATACTGAACGAACTATTTCTGCAGTCCTGTTATCAATTACTAACTAATAGTCTCATTGAAAACTTACTATACTAACGTTTCCATGCTAATGCCTGTAAGAGATCAGTTGCAAATGTTTGTCGACGGCAGTAGCCGCTTGTGTCTGCTCGTTTTTTCGTCTATTTCTCTTCTTACGACTATAAGAACGAAGTGTGTAATAGTGGCGGGTTGCCCCCAAGGACTTTCTAAGGAAATACTAGCAATATAATATGCGTTATTGAAATCATACGGAAGAGTGGATTAATTAATTTATCAAGAAGAAGAAATATATAATAATATTACCAGTTACGTTTGATAAGAGCGATAAATATGACGTCAATTGGCCCTTATTACGTGTTTACGACTTAGAGTTTCTTGAATTATTATTGCTATCAAGAAATGTTTCCGATTTTACGACGGATAATCTGTTTTGTTGGAAGTTTAATTGATTCGTCTTTTCATTGGTTGACTGACTTAAACCTTCTTGTTTTACGACTACTTCGCCAGCTTCCGTTCACGATTCCTTACTTGTTATATTAGATAATATTCCGTCATGCTCATGAACATTCAGAGGTTTATTTTTATATTTTACAGAAAAAAGAATTTGTCGCTGAGCTGAATGGGTTCAAAGATACCTTATAAATATTTTATTGCCTTTAATATTAAATACGAAGATGAAGTTAATATATTTGTACGCTTAAAATTTGAAGCATTTGATCAAATTGTGTGTTTAAATAATTTTTTACATGGGTAAGATGTTTGTTTAGTCCCAACTTTGACAGGTGAAATGTAAATGTAAATGAATACTTAACGACATGCTTCTATGATACTTAACAATATGTCGTAAACTTTAAATATCAATTTGTTTTAATAAATCGTTGTGGAGTCACCGCTATCAACATGCTTACAAAGTTATTGGCACGCTTACATCATGTTTGCGGTTAAGAGTACCGTACACTTCGCCGGGCCTTGCCATTACCATAACCATTTCCAATATGAATAAATATGACATAGACATAGCAGCCACTACTATAATAAGACTAATGACAGTAGTTTAGTCAGTTTTGTAAAGCGTTTCAACTTCCCGCAATGACCGGCCTTCGAGTAATCCTTAAACGGCGCCACAGATAAATCAATCATATTTAGATCGGTTTTAAAGACCAGTAAACTTTATTACCCATTTAATATGTGTTAAGCGTATACAGAAAATCTTTCACACGCCTCCTCCGCGGCTGGGTCACGACGTGTATTCGGACCGATATAATGGCGGGTGTCCTTTATTCGCCTCATAATTTACTCCATCAATTTAACTGTTGTTGTGCAGTAAAAATTTATTACGCGATCATAAATGTGTATTTACACGTACTTAAATTAATCATTTGTATATTTACTTACGTTGCTAATTGATTAATCGTTGTGGTTATATAGTTTATCGTTACCATATATCATTAATATTTTATGGATATTTTTCAATTTGTTCTGTAATATATTATTAAACTACAGTTCAATTTGTTGATTGAAAGTTTTGTTCTATAATAATAATAATATAGAATTGATGTGTAAGGTCAAAATAACAGCTTTTTACTAAAAGCATATGAACATATCATTGTCTGTCTATCTGTCTGTTTGTTTGTTCTGACTAATGTCCGAAACGGTTGGCTCGATTTTGACGGGTTTCTCACTGGCTGATAGCTGATGTTACAACGAGTAAGTTTTATTACTATTTACTATATTAAAACTAACTAAAAACAGAATTCCGCCTGGGTTTCCTGGCTTTGCGGGCGCAGCTTGTCAGCTAATAATATCCGTCGCAAAATCCAATTCCAGTCCCCATTTAAACGTTACTAAACCTAAGTCCGCTTTCAATTTGAATGTTTACAATTGCAGGGGAAGGTATTTTTATAATCCTGTACCGTTCGTGTTCGTCACGTCTGGCTTAGCTCCCGATGATGAAAATTTGTTTCGATTGCTACTAGTCTGGCCGTGTTTCACCGGGGAAAGAAAACATTGTCTGCATGTATATAATAATCAGTGTATGCTATCAATTGGCATTCATTTCAATACGAATGAAGAAGCTAATAACATGTCATGTTTGATAACATTGACTCTGAATACCAAAAGTGTTTTTTTTTGGCTAGGATCTTCTTTAGCGTTAAAAGAAAGACTTAAAGAAATGAAAAGTGAATATTACGAGAGGGAATTTTCCGTCGTTACATCCCGATGTTACCTCTAACTTTTTCATTTTACGCAAAGTCTCATTTGCACATTCTGGAATGAAGCGGTGAAGGGACAAGGAAGGACGTCTTAATTAGTTTGAATTGATAATTTATGGTCTGTTTTATATTTAAAAATTCTCATAATTATGGCGAAATTCGGTAGGAATAAATTGGACATTGTGAAATGAGGTAATTAAAATTTTTGTAAATAGTAAAAACGTAGATAGCATGATAATCTACGAAGATGAATGCATAATTGAGGCTGTAGACAAATAAATAAAGATCATTTTACAAACGATCAGTCGTTCATTTCGTAAATGGCCGCTGCTTCGTGTTACTCAATTGGAAACGTCGTTTCCGTTACAGAAGTGCTTCGAAACGGTTTTTAGGCAGTTTAATTATCACATCAGTTAAAGTAACCTTGATATAAACTTTTTGTAGCACATTTGGATCCGAATGGAAATTAAAGGGTGAACTCGCGAGCTTTTTACTGAAACTAGTATTAGTTTTTATTTTTTTATGATTGGAACGTATCTTTCACTAGAGGGAACCATTGTGAACGTTTAGGAGTACCATTGGAGCATATCATTTTACGATGAAGCGTTTGTCTATTTCAAACTAGTTAAAGCATGATGGTGACCTTGACTATTGAGCCAGGTGTTATGGGTTCGATTCCCAGCAAAAACAAATATTGGTGCGATGAGCACGACGGGATTTGTTAGGGTGTGGAATTATCTATCATAGTATCCATTTTAAAATGTATTACAGGTATGCACAATATCAGCTGTTTGGTAGCCGTAGCATAAATTCTGCATTATTTCCTATCGAATGGTCGTACGTCACAACGATTACAACGGTCACAAAATAATAATATTACTATTATTATTTCATATAGAAACAAATTACATCGGTAGTTAGATAAAATCTCAATTCACATTATTTTGTAACTGTATTTAAAATTTCCTATCACGCCAATGACCTTTAAAGTTAAAACCTTAGATTGATAATAAACGCGTACATTGATTTGTTTCCGTTTTATGTTTCTCTTTTCCCAGTGCAACTGACTAAAGCTATTAATGTCGATTACGACCGTGATGTTAATAGTACAAATGCGGATGAGTAACGTGGGCGTCAGAAGAATTAATAAAACGAATCGCCAATGAATCTTCGTGTCCATTATTAAGGCGCAGGATATTTACTCGTTACTTGTTCTGCTAATGTTAACTTTACATGTAATACAACCATCAAATGGTATTCGTAAATATCGCAGTCGTCTACGTCTCTAGTAGTTTGTTTATAAAACTGTCGGACTACACTCGGATACCGCCACAAATATAAGCGCTATGAATATAAAATTTTAATGCAGCTCCAGTTACGTTGATTTACATACAACATGACTGTCAAATATCACTATTTTAGCTGCAGACGGCATACTTTCGTTTCAGAATCAACGTGGGAAACAATATTATTGGTATATAAACTTAACTAGCTTTTGCCCGCGACTTCCTCCCGCGCATATATTATTATACATATAAACATTCCTCTCGAATCACTTTATCCATTAAAAAAAACCGCATCAAAATCCGTTGCGTAGTTTCAAAGATCTAAGCATACATAGGGACATCGGGACAGACAGCGGAAAGCGACTTTGTTTTAATACTATGTAGTGATACGCATATTTTGGTCCTTTGTAAATAATTAAGAAAAATTCTTAGCAGTGAACTAAGGCTTAAGACATAAAGAATGTAATTAAACGATTAAGATGAAACGGAATAATATTCAACGTTAGCCGTGCACCTGCCCGCTTTTGCCGGACACTTGTGAAAAGTTTTGCAAGTAATCAGCTTTTTAATGGCCGCTTACAATTACAAATTTGATATTTGAGTTACATTTTTGAGAAAGAGAAAAGCGCCTCGCTAACTTCGAGGCAGTACCTACAATTGATGTGGCCAGTGACGCATAGGTTCTTGCAAACTTTTTTTTTGTTCTCCGTGGATCCGTTCGTAACAAAACCAATGAGTAGGAAAATTTAATTCCGTTACATTAAATCTCGTCTTTTCTTTGTGTTACTAAAGACAAAGTCCTTGTATTATTTGTCAAGTGATTTGGCCGGCACAACGCGATGTTATAATATTAATAATACAATATCTTCGCATTAAACCTTTATATACAAATATAAAGATACATATTAGGAATGAAAATACGGCAGCGACATCTCTAACGTCATAGTTTAGATTTACATTGCATCATTTTCCATTCGATGAATGCTCTATTATTTCACTTATAAAGGCTTTTACAAGTAACTTACGTGAGGAAACAGACAATATTCATTTATAAACGTGTAGATATTAATGGGTAGTTGCTTAGTGATCTATGTGTTTTATATAATGTGACAATATTTCAATGTCACGTTGCGTATACAAAGTATTGTGTTGAGTTTAATTGTTGTTCAAGTGTATTATTCAAATGATGTAAATTATTTAATATCTCTAGTTTGACTGTTCCATTAATGTAATGGCACTTCAGTTATCAGTCATTACTTATAGGCTATGCGTGTGATCCATACAACTTCAAGTTTATTCTATCACGATACTACTGTGCTTTTAAGTAAATGGATGAAGTTGCGTACATTTACTAAGCTTAACAAATAATGTTGTTTCGTTGGATATAATTTTGATTTAAATATGTAAAGTTTCTATCTATGAAAGCGATTAAGCATTACAAATCAGCCGTCGACTGCTTTTAAAAGCTACCTTGGCACGTTTGTTTTGACAATGACAAGATTAAAGACGCCCGGACAGATCGTTCTGTATACACAAAGGCATTTCTTTGAAAATCCAGAATAGTGGTACACTCATACCGGTCGCGTCTGCGTGTCGTTCTATTGGCCGGCTACCAATCCAAGCCTATAACAATTTAGTGCCTGCCTATGTTTAAACTGGCATTTTTATGGCCTCAATATTTGTAACCAGTGCAAGTCTCATAACAACCAATTAATAGTGAAGAAATTCTTTTCGCTGCTGCAACGATAATTAATACCACCAAAGGTCTTTTGGTATTCATTGATTCTGCATTTATATTATGAATTTAAGTCGAGTGCCTCTATCTATTATGATCTACTATCAATTACGTAATGGACGAAGCGATTATTCTCTGCATTATTACCTCATAACAAGCGAAATAATAAAGGCAATTTTAAATTATGTTGTTAGTCGTAAAGCTTACAATTAACCGCTCGATTTAACACAAAGGAATAAATCGTATACTCTATTGGATTAACGACAACTAGCATTGTTTTACAGGTTCTGATTAATTCATACTAAAGACAGGAGAAATAACACATTTACTTGAAGAAAATGGCAGTCCAGCCTCACAAGTTTATTGGAAATTTAAATTTCGAACATTTTAAAACTCTTATATTATCTGATGCTCAGTCGCGTTGTCTTTTGTTTTAACCTTTCTCACGGTTATTATAATATATTATCTATGTATTATTATATATAAGAGAGCAATGTGTCTGACGGAGTGACTGATCCAGAAATTAACGCACAGTCGAAAGTCGGAAACTGCCGAACCTAGAATCCTGAAATTTTGCAGGTAGCACCAAGGAAGGAATTTTGTAAATTTGACCCCTTGGGGTTTAGAGGTAATAAGATTGTACGAAAAGAGGGCAAGGCCGCGGGAAAATGCTAGTAGTTTGTAAAATAAAGTAAAACTGTAAAGTTAACGTTGTTGATGCTAGGACTTTGAAAGTGTAATGATTATGTTTTGCCATGGCATATGCTAAGAGAACATTAACACTATTACCTGATTACCTTACGCATAACATTATCCATTCACAGATATAACCGTATGCAATGATGGTTGGGTAAGCAGCGCGTGGGTGGATCCTACTGATTACGTGTGATCTGTACACTGCTGTATCAATTTGAAATGTCAACTAATTTCATTGACAGCTTTATGTTGTCTATGATACCGGATAGTTTAATAAATATCATATATGCATATTAATTCTTGTCGTAGACATAGTCTTTTCGACACAAGTCAAATCTTGTCGCGTAGTTAATTGTAGTTAATCGTGCGTGACATAATGCGTATCCGCCCTGTAATCAAAGATAATTCATAAAAAAGTTAAAAAGCTTAGGTAACCTTCAGGAATCTACTGAATTATTGAATTCGTGAATGTAAATTCATATGTGGCTCTTTTAAATTCTTTGAAGTTTCAAACTTGTTTCATATCAATTTGCAGAGGTAAAAGAGTATATCTGACACGTTTTACGCAAACCCCCGTGAAGCATATTGCGGGCTGTCTCTATGTTTTATGAATAAACGTAACATTGGATGTGATCCCTTTCCGTGAGCGGTGGAAAATCGGCGATGTTTTATTGCACGTTCGTCTCGGCCGATTGGCGCGATGACGTCCTTCGCCCTAAGTAGGGATCGGCGTCGCGTGGAAGCCATTCTGTGTCTAATAAGCATGGCCAATCGATATGTTTGACGCGATGCCTTTTTATCAATACTGTTGCTCCGTAATTTGGCCGAAAGCACTCAGACGCTATTACGGCATAACACTTCATGTTATTACCTAAATAGAAAATTCAATCATTTTGACCGAAAGCATTTTCTTGTGTAGAATGTAAGTAACGAAATAACTAAGATTTTGATTAGCATAAAATTACGCTTGTCTTATTTCGCGTGTGCAAGTAGGTACTTTCAGAATCCTTACCGATTAACGTACCTACATTTTGATCGGATATCATTCAGGATTATTTAATTATGTTATCCTAGCTGTTTAATCTAGGCAATCATACCTTTACGCCCTTCATGTCAGCCGTTCGACATTCAAATAAATTATTCATACAGGTACCCGGCGTTGTTGGAAACTTTTGCCGAAATAGACTCGTTGGCCCCCTTGCGTGTCTCTAGCATTCGGTAAAGTAGTAATTGTTTGGGCTTTCAAAGTAGAAACGAATATATTGATTTCACATTTTCATTAACGATTTAACGGAAACGTAAACAAATGAACTATTTTGACCATTCATTATTATTATTAATTAATTATTAGTAATTTCAATATCAATCAACTTTTTGTTGCACTTTTCAATTTTCAGATCATGACTGACAGCTTTTCTTGACAATTTTATTGGGTCTCCTTTGTTTCAAAGGTTATTGTTTGTTTGGTATTTTGAGGTAAAAACTATATGACGAAACTGAATAAAGGAAATACAACACAATATTTAAGTTGAAAATAACGTGAAAGAAGTTGTTTTTCAAGCTTCAAGTTACGTCAAAACTGAATTGTATAGTATTCCACTTCGTTTTACATTGATTTTTGCCAGTAATACAGTAACATTTCCACAGTTTGTATTCTAGTTTTTTTTCGATATCAATTTTCTATATATTATTATCTTCATAAATTCACTGAAGTGAATTGTATTATAGTTATATGTCGTTATCACAAATGATGAGATCTTGAGTAGTTGCGTTCGTTTTCATCATTGCCTTACCAAGTAATTAGGTTTCGTCGGAGTTTTCATCCTTCGTTTACACACATAGGAACGTCGTGGAGGTGCTTCTTCACATATACATAATAAAAGTCTTCGGAAACCTTAAAAAGGTCTTTTCATTATCGTAAATTGGTTCGTTCACGTACTGTGTGAATTGGTAATGTTCAGTTATTTAATGTAACGTGCCACAAATAATGAATAGACTAGAGAATATAATATTGTGTATAAGAACTCTCTACGGCGATCGGTATTCTTTTAAATTAACTGTAGATATACCAATAACTGTCTTTATATCATTTTTTAAAATTGGAACTAGTGTAACTAAGTAATAACTTACGTTTAAATTAAACTGGGCGCCCGACAGTTTTCAGACCTATTCAATGATAAGATTCAATGACCTATTCAATGATTCATTTATTTGCTTTTGTATACCTGTAAATAAACATAACTTTATTCAATTATGTACGTAGCAAATAGCCTTTGATCGATTTAGGTCCTTCACGAATGACTTCCTGAATAATTACCCATATTTATGAATTTCGACAGCGTGAAAATGGTTTACCTTAACTTATTTAAAGTATGGCACTCACTATAAAATATAATATAAAATGAGATAGGCGGCGGTTGGAATCACGTTGACTTTCCAAGCACGTTTCACGCTGTATGAGCACGCGACAACATAAAAAAGCATGACACCACGTCGACAGGAAGTCTATTACCGCACTTGATCCTGTTAGCTAAACGGATATTCAGCTGATGGGATTGTCTGTCTGTCCCCTGCAGCCCTTACCCCCACTCGCCACCGCGCGCCGCTACCCCCTAAAACGAAAACGTCGCACGTAAATTTTAATGCACTCGTTGAGTTTTTCCGCGTGTTCTCCATTAAGGAGAGAACACGTGAACCCCTCTGAAAATGTGGAATAGTTCTGATACATTTTGGTATTTGCATGTATGTATTTATGAGTGTGACTTTTTTTATGATTTGTCGCGTCTAGTATGTAGCACTTGCCTGGATAGTGCTTTTTCTCTCTTGTTTTGAATAGTTTCAAGAGATGCGTATCGAAATAAAAGTACGTTCAAAAACTAAAACACGACTATTTGAAAAGTTACGCTCTAAAAAGTATAAAACAAGAAAATATTGTAGTAATGTTCAGAGGATAGTTATGAAATAATAAATGCGCTACTATTGCAGATTGCATGTATCTTCAGCATTTTATTACCATTGTTATGTTACGCAGGAACTATGCCAATAGCTTCCTGAATATGTCTTATTTTGCTTTTGAAAACTTTTGTATTACCTTAAACGAGTTCAACACGTGACGAGTATCGTTACTTTTCCGTATGTGTAAGTTTATTGTTTGTTTGCGTGCTTAAAAGTAGTTTGCTCGCTAATTCACTTAATGTGAATGAAAGCCGTTACGACAATTTTTTTGTACGTTTTACTTTGTATAAGTTTTAGCATTGATCGATGGATATGAATGATTTTCTTTGAATACTTAAAGGGAATATGTTATGAAATAATTATATGTGAAGTAAATCTCATGACAAACCACTTAAAAGTACTAACAATTCGACATGTTAACGTTGTTGTAGTATGCTCGGGTAAATACTTGATAGCATTCCCCGATGTCCGAGGCACGCTTTGGATAGGATTAATATGTAGTAGACTGTGCAAGGCATCGTCGTCAGAGGAGATCCTCTCAGGATGACTGGATATTACTATCCAATAACCGACGCCTCGCTTTTTTTGAACTTCACATATTCGTGCAAGTCGAAAATTAATTAAGTGCCTAGATACACACCTGTACACCGTTAAGTATTATTGTTAGTCGCTTTCTGTCGTTGACTGCCTAGTTGGTCGGGCGGTTGCTAGCGCGACTGCCGATCGGCAGGTCCTGGGTTCAAATCCCGGGTTTGGTACTGTTGGATTTTTCTAATTTAGAATTTCTAGTAGTGACTCAGAGTCTGGACGTGTGCCCGGTGCGTGGCAATAGGCTCACCACCTATTCCATTGTGGGACTTAAACGTAACTGGTGTAATGTGGGGGTGTACTACACCTCTGCCTACCCCTTAGGGGATTACAGGCGTGATGTTACGTTATACATATAAAATAAGTTTATTATTGACCGTTTACATACAAGTGTAGATTTTGCAATTTTATTGTTTATTTTATATCATCACGACAGGTCCCTGGCAGGGTAGGCAGTAATAACAAAACATCTGTATGTATTTTTAACTTTAAAATTTCTAGAACGGAATTTGATGATACTTTTTATTTAATGATCTTTCAAGCAACGCTATGGGCTATCGCATTTTTAAATATATTTTTTAATGACTGACTTTTAATTTAGCTACGTCTCTCAAAGGCCCTGGGAGTAGCTAAATTCGAATTTAGAATTCCAAATAATTTTGAAACACTTATGCTCAAGTATTTAAAGTGGTTTTGAAGCTAAATTAAGTTGTATTGTGACATTTGCATTTGCATAATAACATTAATAAGTGACATATTTTATGTATGTCCACACCACCAATACTATTATATATATATATATATATATATATATATACTCGTACTACTATAGCCTGAAGAGCGAACAAAGCCGAAGTAAAATGACTAAAACATGATCTTCATTGAGTGTATGTATGTATCTTATAATGAATAAAACAATTTGAATTTGAATTCGGAATTTGAAATACCGTGCATCACTGTTATTGTGGCGACAGTTTTAATTACTGTGACCGTTAAATATTAATTTAATCTGGAGTACGACTGCGGTGAATCGTATATGATTACTCGTGGCATTTGTATGTGTGGTAAACTCAATTTTTTCACGTTACAGACAATACGCTAATCATTTTCCACGAACAAAACATATATGGAACAAAACGTGATATATGTATTGCAAATGTGTGCATATTATGCGAGCATAACTGATAAATCAACAAAGAAAGAGACAGAGTCAGAGAGAGAGGAAGAGAGAGTTGAATTCGCTCTCTCTATAAAACAATACATTTTTCCAATATAAGCGGTTACACGAAATTCCATTCCAATTCATTCTGAATTTTATAAGGTTTGAATTGATTTATTAAATTAAAATTACGGCGTGTATGCGCCTTAACTAATGTAAGAATGAACTATGAACATAGTATTGTGTAGAATAAATTTTTGGGCTGTTTTTCCACACCTTTAGTTTATTATATAATTATCCACAAAGCATTCTTCCCCCTCGCTCACACCTCTCCCCACTCGCTCTTAACTTTACTGTTCCTTTTCACGCAACTATCATACTACCTTTTATCCTTCAACCGTACCATACCTATACATATTATTACTAACTAGCGGCCCGTCCCGGCTCCACACGGCAGTACATCACTTTGCTCTATTGTCTATAACTTCCGCAGCGTACGCGGGATAAGGATTTTTTTTTGTTATTTTTTCACACGTTGGGTTACATTATCGAAGTTTTCATACGGATCTGCAACTTTTTTGAAAATATCCTATCGCCTATGTTCATCGGGGATAATGTGGGATTCTAACGGTGAAAGAATTTTTCAAATCGCTCCAGTAGTTTCAGAGCCTATTCAATGCAGACAAACAATCAAATCTCTCCTCTTTATAATATTAGTTTAGACAACAAATCGATGGGATTCCAAGTTCCATTGAGGAGTGGGAAATGGGTTATTTCCGTGTCTGGTTACCTCTACTGAGTGAATAAACGTGTTGTGGTCGTTAAGAAGTTATTTGCTTGATTCTCTACGAATAAGAGTGTTTTCGTAAACAATAGCAAATGAAGAATTACAAATTAATCTATTATCTACACATGTACCTAAATGAAATTGTAATGTTCGGCTGTGATTTCAAAATAACTGTGTTTCTTCAAGTGCTTATAGTTATTTATACGATATTTAAACACAAACAAACTTCTTTTAAACATCTGTGTGTCTGTCTTTCTGTTTGTCTGGGCTAATCTCGGGAACGGCTGAACGGATTTTAATGGGACGTACAGTGGAAGATAAAGGAGGTTACATATAAATTCTTAATATTAGTATATAAATTCATAGTAAATATATTTTATGTTACTGAAAAAATATATACTTAAAGTCTTAAGTTACATGTTGTACACATTTAAAGACCCTCAAACGCGAACAAAATTTAATTCACCGATTATATCTGCCCAACCGGATGTCGAACCCGGAACCCGGTGACCGACAAACCGGCGCCGTGACCATTGTGTCTAATGGGTCTTCAGAATCGGCCATTGTCCAGCGGGGTCGCTTTATAAATCGCTTGCAATTTGTAAATGAAACAATCGCTTTAGTGGACGACTTTATGTAATCTTTATTAATATAGGCACTCATTTAGCCTTGGCTAAGCTATAATTTAAAATCAACAACAATGTAGACTCTACATCAAGCGTGACAAACTAGTGCATAAATAATGCGTGTCATCATTAATTTAATCTTTATTTAAATTGAGAATAGCTTAACTTTTATTTATTTAATTTTTAAAGTGAAACTTTTATTACATCGTCTCAAATTTTGTGGTCTGTGTGTCGCATGTCGCGTGACGGTCGGCCGCGGAGTAGGGATAAAGTGAAAGGCGCTCGTCAGAGCAGCCGAGGCCAATATGGCGGCGTCTATAGTTCCATCAGCTGACCGTGTATTCATCATCATCATTCATCATTCCCATTTTCCAAGTATAAAATTAAGGTTGATGAAGCGATTTTTATACCCTTAATGGAATATTATTCCGAAAACTTTTAGTTAAATATTTATAATGTGAAAAAAAGTTTCACTTTTACCGTGGTTTCATAAAACCACACAATCCGTTTTTTATTTGTTACGCTTCACTTATGATGGGTTTGAAAGTGATTTCATCGGCGTGCAATCTATTCTGTAGTTTGGCGGATAATTTGTTAATAACTATTCCAATTGAATAATAATAATGAATATTCCAACTTAATTCGAATTTTTATCCTCCGCTTAATGTACTTTTAAAGGGACGGCCACGCTCGTGATTATTTGCCACCAGAGCCTCCAACCAAACGCCGATGACATATAGCGGCTTCACTCAATAGATCACTCGTAATTTACAACCTTATTAGATCTGCAAGCGCTTCCTATAATATCCCAATATTGATAGCGAATATTAGGGAGTCTTCTGCGCTTGAAGCGGACATTTTACAATACTTTAGCAGTTCAGCGCTTTCAAATTTCATGAGTTTAACAGTTTAATGCAAGCGGCGATATCTTAGTGGGTTTGAGTTCAGCATTTAACTGCGGGGTCTGGGTTCTTATATGGCATCATTTAGTTTTTAAATGTACATGCGTAAGTTAGTATTAAATATCACTCGCTATAACAGTGACGGAAAATATTGTAAGGAAACCAGCACACGTTAGAGTTCTCCATAACATTCTTCATAACTTCCTCAGAGCTATGTGAAGTCTGCCAATCCGTCAGCCAGCATGTTGACTAGTCTTAAAACTTTCTCAGTATGGAAAAAACCCAGTACCCAGGAGTGATCCTCCGACTCTGCTCAGCAGTTAAGGTTACTTACCGTTGGACCAACTTAATCAATTTTAATTATGAGGTCCGATAAAATAAGAGTAATTCGAGCTGATCTAAGTAGCGACGTGGACACGGATTTCCATATTCCAATATACATCACAATACAGAAATGGAATCCAGAAAGCAATTGGAAAAGTTGCCTCTCGCGTGTCACGCTCTGGTGCCGGCGCGACGCTTACGTTGAAGTAAATATTGTTTATATTGCTATTCCAAGGATATTGCATTGTACAAGCTTTTAAGTTTTTTATCGCTGCAACCTTTTTTCCAACCAGTCCCCGGAGATACGGTTAACGGCCAACCAGTTTTGGATATAATAGTTACTTATTGCTGAAACTTTTTCATTGTTAATACATTTTATACTGTTATATTTATTATACGTAAATATTAAAATAAGAAGCATAGACCAGACCAGAGAGCACTCTATTCCCTCTTTTTTTGTCTATTCCAATTTGTCTATCGCTTTATGTACTACGTGAAGTAAAACGTTAAATAATTAAACAGAGTTTTAATTAGTATTTATCAATATGTGTATAATAATGTATAATAACCGGGGAAGATTCCAGACACGGCTATCCGATTTCGAATTAGGTAATTGAATGGCTGTGTCATGGTAACCGGA
>DWDX01002278.1:0-15633 GCA_018245675.1 Agara michaeli
CCTTAGGGGTTGAATTTCATAAAATCCCGTCTTAGTGAGCACTTACGTCCTTAAAAGAATCCGCATGCAAAATTTGAGACTCCTAGCACTTGTAGTTTCTGAGATTTCGTGATGAGTAAGTGACCTTTCGCTTTTATATATATACTCGTGGATAACGTAAAAATGAGAACCAGCAAATTCCGCCTTGAATTTTGTGTTCGTTCAACATCGAATTGTATTATTTACGCGTTCTAATTTCAGACGGTCGTTGCACGGCCACGGCGGCCCTCACTTCATCCCCCGTATTTGTACAGTAATCCCCTGAAAATTAATTACAGTTACGCCTTTTGGTCCGTATTACGTAAATTACTCTACCTCGTCCAGGTTTAAGACGCAACTTCAGCGTATTGAATTTCACCGTTGCCGTTTCATTAATGTGACTTCATTTTCATAATACGCACGTATCATTAGTAACTTTTAAGTAAATATATCATTAGTATATAAGAGTTGCAGTTCAAACGTGGCCTTAGCATATCTAACAATTAATGTGAAAATGAAATAAATTTTTATATTCTTGTACAAAAATGATTTGTCTGAGAGATTTCAAAATGTTTTGGCCTTTTGAATACATACTGATTGACTTTGAGTATTAAGGAAAACTCAATTCGCTATAAATCATATACTATGTCATTCAGGGTGCTATAAAATATTTTGTTTTTTCACGAACAAACAAAAATAATTAATCTAAATCTAATTCATACTTATACATAAATCAGCGGAAATGTCGTTTCTGGTTTATTTAACTTTCCCATATCCCGAGAGATCACGATGCAGACCGCGCAACATGCAACTAAAACTTTCTACATATAACCGCAGCAGACAATCTAAAAACATCATAAATTCAATTTTGAAAACCGCGGCTTATTCTAGGTGAATAAATTGCGATAGCAATTGTAAATGAAAATTTAAAAGATGGAAACCGTCCTACCAGAGATAGGAAAATGACTAGGGAGGAGAAGAACAAGAAATTAATTAGGTAACTTAGTAAGAGATATAAGAATGCTCTGTTGTTCTTGTGGTTAGATAACGATATTACGGAGAGGGAAATAATTGTGGGTTCGGACCCCACTCACGATAGACGGAGTTAGAATACGCAGCTGGAGGATACAGTTTTGTGCTATTTTGGAATGAAATATTTTGGAAATCGGCATTTGATAAATATGACGGAGTATGGGACTCAAAGTCGTTGTGAGTAAAAATCAATATTAATATTAATCGACTCAGAGCCAACGATACTGAACCTTATATTCATATATAGTGCAGACATAGCTAGTACTGATGAGGTTTCTATTTAAAGTCGTTAAACAGGTTTATTACTGTTTTTAAATTTATTTTATTAACTTTAATTAGTTATTTTATTAACTTTAATTTGATTATTATTTATTTATTTTATTAACTTTAATTTGACTGCCTCGTTGGTTGGGTGGTTGCTAGCGCGACTGCCGATCAGGAGGTCCTGGGTTCAAATCCTGGGTTCAAATTTAGAATTTCTAGTAGTGATTCAGAGTCTGGATGTGTGCCCGGTGCATGGCAATAGTCTCACCGCCTATTCTATTGTGGGACATAAACGTAACTGGTGAATTGTGGGGGTATACTACACTCCTCTGCCTACCCCTTAGGGTATTATAGGCGTGATGTTACGTTTTTTAATTAGTAAGCCTTATCTTATTTTAATTGGAAACATCGTTTGCACGTTAATTAGAACGCAAACTTAGCTCACGAAGTCAAGAGACTAAGTACAGGCAACTCAGTCAGTAACTTTATAAAGCTAGAGCACATGATCCATCGAGCAAGTTGTAACTGATTGTGCAAACTGCGGCTCATTCGCCACGGTACGTCGTCCGTGTTACAATTGATTGTAGCTCGTAGTATAGCCTGTATTTGCATAGACATATCAACGAGAATGCTCACCTGACTTATTTGAATATCGAATGCAGTTGACGTGTGTGGACATATCTCGACGATAACAATAAATTATGCATTTAGCTTCACCTTTGTCTTCAGACAGTGCATTTAAGTATTTATTCGATTGCAAACACTCGACTGGAAATACTCAGTAGATTAAAAGGTCCACGCAAGGGCACTCTGCTGATACGATGTTAGGTTTTAACTTCTGACATACCAGTAAATATTCTTTTTCCTAGGCTGCTCAAAAGGACTACACATTTTCATTGATACGGCATATCTTTAGATATGAAATGTTTTTAATTGAAATTTATTTACAAAAAAAATTAAATGTCAAACCTGCAAGCCTTAAACGTTTCCTTAATATTTTTAAAGGTTTAAAATTTGTCAGCCCGCACTCGACCAGCATGATAGGTTATGGCATAAAACCTTGTATTGTGGCATGAAGTCCTTGTCCCATAGTGGTACAATAAAAACGGTTAAAAACATAACAGAAATCTGAAATTACAAGAAGTGTAGTTTCAGGCACTACGTTCTCTTTTACACAACGTACGTTATAACACGAACAATGACTGGCCTCGTGGTCGAGTGGTTAAAGACCCTGACTGCAAAACCGGAGGTCGTGGGTTCGATTCCCACCCGGGACAAACATTTGTGTGATGAGCACATTAGTCTGTTCTGTGTCTGGTCGTAATAAAAATATCTATATAAGTAATATATCGTATGTATATATGTATGTTTATGAGCTGTCCGGTTACCATAACACAGGCATTAAATTGCCTAATTTGGAATCGGATAGTCGTGTGCGGAATTGTCCCTAGATATTATTATTATTATTATTAATTGTAACAATACTGAAAACAAACACGCTCTTATTCGATCACAATCAAACGTCGAACTTGCAATTGATTGTATAAACTCAGGCTTATTCATCTTCATTCAGCCGTCTTACGAGCATGGAATGTTTGATTTACTTATTTGAATATCGAATGTGATCGAACTTACTTCGTATGCATTATACAATTACTCGGATTGAGATGGAAACTTCTGGAAAGTTTTGACAGCTATATATCGTCGGATCGTAATTAACTCAACTTTTACAACTTTCTTAACAAATTTAGACGCTTTCCTCAAGATGATATATTATTAGATACGTATAAGGATGAACGACTTAATTGTACAGATCAGTCACTTACTGGTTCTTCAATATTCTTTACACCAAAAAGACCAGAGAGTTCTATGAATTTACTTTAATGATACGCTGTGTTTATTTCTACCATTTTTTTTGGAGATAAGTACTCACAATTTTATAACCACGATTGAATATGTTGAGTGTAATAGATTTTAACTAAGTATGCACATATTTAGAAGCCTTCAAACGCATTAGCAAATTGAATCCACGTCTTCAACAAAACAGACGTATCACTGCACTTCTTTTAATTCAAAATAAGGATTCCCATTCCGGTACCGAGTGAAGAAAAATAATAGAAGGGCAAAAATTTCGGCGCCGAAATTTCACCAGAAGCACCTTCAGGCTAAAGATACTCGCATCCACCCCCTGATTTCCCTTGTGGTCTCATTTTCATCAGCATTTGGTTCGTCTCGAAATTCATATGTACGTAGAATGTGTGATACATTTACATATGTCTTACTTGGAATTGGTTTTTACAGAGTGGTTATTCGTTTCGGAGAATTTTGTTCAATCCACCCTTTCGGTGTCCTAATGTGCACTGTTACCACTGTTGGGTACGACTGTTGGGCAAAGGTTATTCCCACAACTGCTGAACACCTGGAAAATATTCCACCACGACGTTCCGGTGTGAACTGATGGAGAAGAAAAAACATATAACATCGCAAATTTTCAAATGTCTTTCTATCCACAATTGGAATATTGAAATCAGTCGTTCATCGAAGCATTTTGCCGTTAACAATAAGATTATCTCAAAAGACAATTCAATAACAGGCCCACTCTTTATGGAATTATATAAAACTGTGACCCTTCATTGTTTTATATTATCTACAATACGATAAACAATAAACTCACGTAGCGTGCTATGATCAGTGATTTAAGCTCCGCTAAAGTACATTCCAATAACGTTTCCCTGTACGTAGGTCATAGAACGTTCGTTTCGAACAGTTTCAGAAGCAATCTATGGTTAAATCACCTGGGGGCATTCGGGGCTATCAATCTAACGCTCCCGGGGCTAGTTTTCTTCACGATACAACCTTAACACACTACAGTTTATTACTCGACTGCGCTGTTGCTTCGTTATTTGTTAATAACTTCAAATACTCACGATCTGTGTCTATAAACGCTAAGTATTTCAGTGATTTCGAAATCAATGATTTAACAACAATTTTTTTTCAGCAATTCAAGTGGTATTGAATCTTTGTCCAAACACGTATTATCATCTTAAGAATGCATATTGATGCAGTTTTAATATTTCGCAAGCCTAGCAGTATAATCTTACTAATTGCTTTATCAGATCTATTCTACAATAGTTTTATATTATACGCTACTAAATCAAGAAACTCATTAGCAATGTGGCGAGTTTTCCTTAATTATCACTAAGTGCTATTACAATATTTATACCAGGTTCCCTCCAAGAAAAAATAATGATTGAGAATGCATTAAGCAATTACAAAAGATGGAAGGTTCTCTAAGGTTTTTGTTCATATTTTTGCACTAAATATTTTAACCGTCGTATTTTTCGACTACAGCGACTAATTTCCATCTTCTTAAAATCCCCATCCTGGGTTTATAAGGAAGTGCCCGAATACTGCTAAAGTATGTCGCGATGTCATAAGAACAGTACCTATGCGAGTTATTATTTAAATGTAAAAAAATATAATTTCGTTTCTTTCTAATAAATGTTGAATTGTGAAGTTGAAAGTGATTTTTTTCTTCTCGACGGTTAGATTTGTATAACATTTTCCACTTCGCTAACGTTGAACATGAAAATACTAAAGTCGCTGAAAGTTTGCGAGTAATCCGCTGTGATGAAAATATAAAAGTTAATAAATTAATTTCGGTCGAAATTATCTTTGACCTTTCCTTTGAGTATCGTTATTTATGAAATTGTATAAAGGAGATAATTAATATGGAATAAGAAACCTTGTTGTTTGTGAAAAGGATTTATTTTCCAATTCCTGACTTATGTTATTATTTTTTATATAGTTGGTTAAATTGACGGAACAAAGCACCAAAAAAACCACTTATAAAGAAATAAAAGTTCTTAACAATACTATTTGCAAATTTATAGTTAATGATTACTTTTAATTATTAATTATTAGTTAAGTGATTTTCAGAAGCTGCGGTTAACGAAGATAATAGCATAGGCAAAGTACTAGAGGGTGGAATAAAAAACCAATTGGCAACAGAATAAAAACGAAGCTTAAGCGATACATCTGTATTTGAATACCTATCGTAACTGAATTTAAAATGGGTCAAATGTAAAAAAAACAAAGCGAACACATTTCAAAACAACAGTCAGCACAGCGTTGTCAGGCGCAGTGACTAGTGCTGGCAATTGCAAAACGATACAAAAAAAAATCGACTTCCCATTTTCATGTTTTACATTCTACTTTAACGCTTTGCGAGTGACGCGCCTGCGAAAAAATAATGGTTGGGTAGCATCGGACATCAGTCTGTCAGCGGCACTCGGGTATTGGGTGCGTTCATGTTGAGGCCTGTCGACGTTTGTACACTGACGCTATTACCATGAACTGGGTAGATATTACTAGTATGATGATTGCACAAATGAACAGCAGTGAAACAATCCTGAGTTCAGATCTTGACGCGCACCTCTGACTTGTTACGTGCGTTTTATAAATTAAACATTAAGTGAAGGAAAACATCGTGAGGAAACCCGCAACACCTAGTTAACCGATCGAGAAATTTACTGAGTCATCATTAAACGATTGATAAAACAATATTTAATATGTCTGTTTGGACCCGTCGAAGCGTAAGGCTTTAAGTAATTACAGTTCATCGTAGTATTGTCTGTACTGTTCCAGTAGTGATGCGTTGCAAGCACACACCCTAAGCCCATTGTTGCAACATACGTCGCGAAATAACGACTGCCACTTGTTCTAAAGGACCCATCCCGAAAATTTCCCATTTTTGTCAGCTACAGCTCACTTAGTCCACCATTCGTGCACGCTAATTTAAAATTGTGCAATTTAATTTAACTACATGCCATTGTAATTTCCATATGTGAACACTTTGTTTCGAATTCATGAAACGAAATGATTGTTATCGTTACGAATATTGTTTCGCTGACTTAACTGTTTTAACGAGACAGCTGATACTACAATATAAATGTCTCTAAGCCTTTAGCAGGTTCAGGACTCAAAGTCTATTACCAGTGAGCCAGTCAATATGAACTTTCTTCCCAATTATAGGTTTTGTTAGGAAATGATAATGACAAAATGTAGAGGGACAAAGCGCAGATATATAATCACAAGTAGATATAAGGTATACCATAAAACCGGTGTTTAAATGCACATCGAAATACATATAAATCATATACAATCCTTCAAAGCAATACAAAAACAATAGAACAGGATAAATAAAATTTTTATTCTGACTTACCAACCTAAAACAATAAATGTTATCCCATAAAACACCGTTTACTGTCCTATAGACATCCAGCAGAATCTCTTCATACAATATTTATGCGGAGTTCGCCAAGGCACGCTCTTGGTCCCGCTCACAAGGTTATTCTCTTTTTACCTACAGCTATTAAATTATTTACGGATTTTCAAAGGACAAAGGGAGATAAAAATTTAAAATGTCGCTTTAGAGGTTTAGAGGGATAGTTACAGTTTATTTTGTCGTTTCATGCATTTTTAATGTCGGAACTGTATTTTGAACTATAGATGATTGATTGCATTTTGATGCGAGTATTGTATTTTCTTTTTTTTTATTAATTGCATCATCGATGGCAGAGGCGTGTGTTGCAATATGTTTTCACGCTATGTAACTCAATTAACTAATAATATCAGTATTTATGATGGATTTTTTACATGTGTGTGTGTTTCAAAATCGTAGGTAGAATTTATTTGGAAAATTTCTGAAACCTCAACATTCACTGTCCTATTATTGTGAAATACAACAAAATTAAAATTACTAGTCTTTAATTTCAGAATTTAGAATTCTTGGATCTATTGATCTTAAGTTTTCTTGAAAGCAGATATTTGTTTCAAAATTGTTGAGGCAAATAATTCCTTAAAGTATCCTTTACTGTTTATTGGTATTGTACTGTTATTGCTGGCTTTAAAATAAAATGTCTATAACCCATTTGTCTGGTATCAGACGTTCAAATGGACGTTTTCTTAGCCGATCTACAAATAAACGAGCAAATATTTTCCGTCTTAATTGAGAATACTTGGAGCGAGCGTCCGCGAAGCGATTTATTTATTTTATCTAAGCAACTTGTTATACAATGAAGCGGAAAACGATAAACGACGTAATTTTATCTAAATGATTATGTAATCAATTTGTATTTGATATGAACGTTATTTCCACTAACTTTCCCTATAGTGGTGTTACTTTCATACTATCTTAAGTTGTCGGTTGTTTCGGTTTTCGGTGATTTAGATGGGTTTTTGTAATTTTGTGACTTTAGAGATTCCCTTTGATTTAGTTATAGTCATTATTATCAAAAAATACTTGGCAACAATATTTTCCTTTCGTTTAATATTGTTCATTTCGAAATATTGACCCTGTTCGGCGCACTGGAAGGCTGAAAAAATCCCACTATCAAAGTTTTCACACTTATAACAGTTTTCATAGACTATGAGAAGTTGTTTATACGTGATCCGCAATTGGTAAATGCAATGTTCGTTGCTCGATTCTTTGGTAGTAAATACGTGTTATACGCTTCCGTTACTTTTTATACCACTTCTTATGTATAAAAAAATAATAAAGTTACGTTATCTTATTTATAAGTTCCTACAAGTTTTTGATTTACTATTTATTCTTCGCTTCTCGAATTGATTACTGGTGTAACAGTACCCTTAAATTTTCTATTGTTTAACTGCAAATGACGATGAAGCCGTAACGATTTAACCAAATGGACTATAAGCACTTCAGAATGGTAACCGCCATTAAATTTTCGAAGAAGCTAAAAAGGAACTCTTTATTCGTATACCGTTTTAGGACGAAACGAATGCAATTATTATTATCCCCATTGTTTTGAATAATCGTCTGGAGATTTTTTAAGCAGCGACAGATATAATTAACTTATACAAAATTTCGTTATTTAAAATGTTACGATGAAATTGAAAAGCAACACAATTAAAAATAAACAAAAGACTCGTTTTGAATATGAATTCGAGAACAAAATATGGTAGAAATTGTAAAGATAGGTGGTGGAACATACAGTTTGTTCGGGGAAATACCTTTGCTACAACTATGTATTTTTACAGTGAAACAGTATAACGACATATATGTTTCGGTCTAAACAGGTAAACGAGGATCCACGTGTATATACATAGCTGCTCCTGCTGTTCGCGATTTGATATTTAATATATTCATTGTAGAAATTTGTTGTAGGTACTCGGAAAGTACAAAAACTTATATTGGATACGTTATATTGCACTGCTGTGGACGATTAAGCTGTGATTGTTTCGGGGTTGAGAATATAAAACCATTGACATAAAACTGAAACTTTCCAACCAACTTGAACCAAACGACTCCCAATTCACAGCACATAGAATAGAATGAACTTTTTGCTACACGAATCGCTTTCGAGAAGACGAAATCTCATGCATAGTTAACCCTTTGTAAGAATGCAAATTATATTTCTGAGAATCGACAGGAATACACAAGAGTGCACTTTGCGGGATCATCTGATATCGTCTCTCAGTGAAGAAGATTATCCGAAGATTACTACACGAATATTTAGCTGAATTTTCAAAAGTTTCTGTACTTCACCTTCTAATTTTTGTTCTCAATGCATACTCCGTTCAATTTATTGTTTGATTTATTTTAGCGGCTTTTAATTGACGTGAGTCATAATCAGTAATTTTACACTTGTTTTAATTTTATGTTTTTAATTATTAATATTGACATTTCAATATAGGCATACTAATATAAACTAATATAAAAAAAATAATGAGAGTAGTCAACGAGTAGTCGAAAAATACAATCGGATTTATCTTTTAAGTTTGTTGAACACCCATGGCCCCTCATAATAAGAAGGTTTAAGGCCTTAGTTCACCATGCCTGTTTAGTAGGGATTGACAGACCTTACACACATCAGAACTCTGACGTGCGTAGATATCTTTACGTTATAATATGTCATAGTTACACGTGTAATACAATTTTAGAAACACACGTAATTTTATATATCACTGCATCCAGGATTTTAACTTAGATCTTCGGCTGAAAGCTGAATATCGATCATATTGTAAATTATGGGTTTCATAATTATATGCGTAATCCTGTCTATGCAACCAACTATGTATGTAAAATTATTTTCTTTAGCATACTGTAATATCTTATGTACAAGTATCACCATATGCCGTTATACATTTCGTAGAGTTCCAAAGCAAAATATCACACATGTAGGTAAACAGCTTTACTGAAACTTATGATCTAACGAACCTCCCGAACAAGTTTATCTCGCAGTGTATCAAAGTATACTAAAAGTGTTAGAACGATACGTTACAGGTCACGACGGCGCGTATTATAAAGGATGTGCTTGCTAAGACCCCGGTTAAATTATTCACGTGCCGTTATACTAACATATTTATGGTTCTCCTGCGTCCCTGTAATGAAAGATTTATTTGGATGTCTTAGGAAAAGTTAGTAATATTACTTTATGTTCGTGGTATATTGTTGTGTTTCTGTTCAGGTGTTACAGTTTTTTTGTAATTATCGTTGTTAAGCTTTATCAAAGCACCGCCACTATAACTACATGTCTACGGAGAAGCAGTTGTTGTATAAGTTGTATTGTATTGAATTTTTGTTTCGGTCTTATGTGTGTGCATGTCGGTTCACGTGTATACTAGAAACGACCATCTTAGGCGTCAAGAGTAGCGATAAATATGTGACCACTTATAGCACTTATACTAACTAATACTAATTGCACTGTAATTTTACTAATAGTTCTATTCCTACAGTCCTATTAAACGTTGGTTGCAAATGTCCATTGCTACTGTCTTCACAAAGAGAAGAGAAAAAAAGATGCCGTTTTGTATAGAAGCGAATAAATTTCAAATATGAAATTAAAGTTTAATATAAACAGTTAAAATTTTAACTAAAACCAAGCACACACGAGGTTGGCTTATTTCAAAACTGTTTTAGCCAGCGAACAAACACGGGATCGGGATATACGAAGCGGAAATTCACCGTGCAATTGTTTAAAACAAAGCCGAGTTCACTTTACTGAATCTATTTTTATCTTCTTGGTTATGTGCAGTTTATTTGTGCAAACTTCTCTCCAAATGCACAATCTCTTTAATTTAAACATTCGGAGCAAAACGTGGCAATTGTGCAATGTTAAATATATATATGTTATAAATAAATAAATAACTGTTTCTGGAGGTTAAGTCCTGTCGGTAGAGGGGTGAGTTAGTGAGAGGCATTAAACATTTTTCGCCTTCTATTCTTTTCGTCCTTCCCAACTTAAACCCACTATTAATTAATATAATTAGCGATGAAGACGGTTAAACGTTTAGATGATATTGTTATTTATAAAATAATAAAGATAATATAAATATATACAACTATTAATTCGATGTAGAATTGCTTTTTATGACTTAATATCTACAATATCATGGAGTTACAATTAAGTGTAAAAATAATCAACCCCGCTTAGCTTTGCACCTATATTTAGTGGGTATGAGATAAAACGAACGCTTCTCATAATTATTTATCCTTTTTATTGTTCTAATTATGAACACGGGTGGCTTCTCAAAATAAAAAGGCTGAACGTCATAGTCTATTGCTGACCTGTAACTGCAATTTAACATACTTTACACGCGTTAGAAACATCTAAGCATCCGTGTTTCCTTACGATATTTTCCTCCACCACATGTCCCGAGCGATATATGTATTATTTTCAAATATTAAAATATAAATTGTTTATATAGCCTATAAATATAAATAATTATGAAATAATCGTAAATATAACATATTTAGCATTTACATACCAACTAATTAAGGACCCTAAACTATACGCACTCGTTATATTTGTACTTACGGATATGATTTATTAACCTCCCCGAAAGGTCCAAGTAGTGAATTAGGCAACTAACCAGGGTCCTTGTGAACCCTCGACGGCCCAGGAGGGCATGACAAAGCGTATAAACGCTCCACATATGCCGACATAATAAGAATACACGATTACGCTCCGGATATCGACGTGTTGTAAAGCGAACGGTTAAGCGAAAGATATATGAACAATACTACTGCTTTTGTAATTACTGCAATTGTATATATTAATCCTAATATTTCTAATTCAGTGTCGCTTACTACTGATTCTACTAGTATTACCAATTTAGTATTTACTATTGCTGCTACTAGTATTACCAATTTAATATTTACTATTGCTGCTACTAGTATTACCAGTTTAGTATTTACTATTGCTGCTACTAGTATTTCCAATTTAGTATTTACTATTGCTGTTACTAGTGTTTCCAATTTAGTATTTACTATTACTGCTACTAGTATTTTCAATTTATTATTTACGATTGCTGCTACTAGTATTTCCAATTTAATATTTTCCATTGCTGCTACTAGTATTATTGATTTAGTTTCGTTTACTAGCAGTTTTACTAGTACATCTAATTTAGTGTCATATACTATACCATTATTACTTCAAGGTATTTTTAGCTGAATACAAGCATTAAGTTATTAAATAGGAAAAGGTAAAGGTCTTTTGAATGTTTTATTAAGAATTAGATAAAGTCCACAAGTAGGTATTTAGATGTGGCCATACATACGTGTACTTAACAACAGTGTTATCAACAGTCAAAATTATGCAAAGGAATTGTTATTAGTTTACCAATTCAGTACTTCACCATCGTATAGACTAAAGTTTTAATCCTTCTCAGACTTAAATGCGACCTGGTTCCAATAGTTAAGAGATACAGGGGTTAAGAACATTAGAGGTGAAATAAAACAATTCGCGTCAAGAAAAATAAAAATGTTTATTACATGTTCTATTATTATTTACATTGTGCTTACTTTTCAACCTATGCATATATAACAGTAGAAATAGTACGCGGGAGCGAGATAAGCATCGATTTAGATTTTTCTATATCTGCTACTCGTAACCCGGTATTAGTCTAACAAGTGCCATATCAAGAGTGGCGTGCATTGAAGTAAATATGGGAGCTCGTTAAAATTGTTAAAATACCGTGAAATATCTCGCAACGTCGGACACCCTTGGGAGGACGGTTACTAACGATGAACTTTATCAGTCTCTTATATTTTTCTAATACTTTCCCAAAGGATTTTGCATCTTGGATGCCTCACAACGGTTCAGCGGTTTTCCTGATGGAATATTAAACGTTTAAAGCCTTCGCGATATAACGAGGTTCCGTAAAGACCGCTGGGTCCGATTCGGTCGTCGTGTAATCAAAATTCCTCGGGCTGTCTTCAGTTTTACTTACCAAGTATGTTAATTTTAATTGCTTGTTTGAGACAATTGATGCTTTAGTTTTTGAATTTTTAAGTCTTAATTTATTTTAGATGAGTGTGTAAATACACATACGGATGTAGCAGAGAAATCACGCAAAGAATCTTCTTACAAAACTATTCATGAAAATTGAAGGTAATGTTAAAATTTGGAAACTTGCCAATTTCTCCATTTAAGATTCGAATGACCGTACTTTCACAAATTCGTGTGTCTGCGAATAAATTCAAAGCAACCGCCAAGGTGTTGTTTATCGTTTTTAAAGTACACTTTCCTGGTAGTAGCCATTGTGGAAATTATGTTTCAGCTTTAAGTCATTCCTGTGCTATGTAGACATTGATCTTATATATAGGGTTTGATATGAAAACATTGCTTTCCAAAACGGGTACGTTCGAATCCGTTTTAAACTTATCAAATATAGAAAACAATTTGAAGGGAGCATCAAAAAAGCAAAACTTTCTTGAGCATCCAAAGGTTCCGGAGGCTATACAAATACGTATGGTACAGGTGCGTGTCAGACCCTCCGTTTGAATCTTAAATACAAGTTTCCTGAATACATCCGATTCGCACCGCTGGCTCTGAATGTAAACAGCCGTAATAAAACAAACTCAAAGGTACAGAAAGGTGATTTTAATTCTATACCCATTGGAGACTTGTCTCACGAGGAGGAATCAACGATAAGAGCGATTTTAGTACAAATAAGTTTCAGACCTCAATCAGATGAACTATGTAGCTTAGTACAGACGCAGAGAGAATTATCATGACTTAGGCAATGTTAATCGATACCAAATAAATTACATCGGTAAAGAAACACCCAATTAAATCGTTATTCACTTTATTATGTTGTCGTTATTAAAATTTTTGCGTAGTTTTCTGTGTAGTTATATCTTCTTGAGTATCATTATATCGTTACTCGTCGGAACTAGTCAGACCTCTTAAGGGCAGCATGTCAGATAAGTCCTCGGGTTGGATGAAAGAACCAAACAAAGTACATACGTGTGCAGAATTCACGTTAGCACGTTTTACAATTTGTTACATCGCTTAAATTGTAATAAAGCTGCAGAGTAACACATACTTTCGACGGGGAAGTTCGACCAACATGCGAACCCAATCCCACAGAAATCATCACTTATCACAAGGTGTTAGAGTATACAATCAAATGCGTTGTTTGAACAGTTACGACTGTTTGCAATATTAAGACTACAAGTTTGGTTTATAGAAAGAGGTGTACTGTGAATTCCAGATGGAATACCCAGATACTCTGCGTATTCTATTTACTTTAACAGATGACGTCATTATTCGGTAAGTATACAATACGACAGCGCTGTGAATGAAACGAAATTGGCAAACGGAAGCAACCAGATACTGATATATTTGCCACATTGATACTATTGCTTTGCTAGTTATTTCTGTTTCCAGTCACTACCTTGTTTCAGGAGATGGAAAGTCGGGATATTTCTCAAATTGAATGGCCTAGTGGTTGAGCGGTTAAAGACCCCGACTTCATAACCAGAGGTCGTGGGTTCAACTCCCAAGGGACAAACGTTTGTGTGATGAGCACATTTGTTTGCTCTGTGTCTGGGCTTACTATAACACAGAGGTATTTATTTGTCTAATTTGGAATCGGGTCACCTTGTGTGGAATTGTCCCCGAATTTTTATTATTATGATTCTCTATATAATTTTGGTGATTTGGTTTCTTTGTTTTAATTAAAAGTCATATTTGTATTTGAAACAAAGATTTCGGAGAAACTGGGAAGAATATTTTTTTTGTAATTAAATTATTATTTTTATCTTCAATATTTTCACAATAATTTACTCCTCTCTGATTCGTAGAACTTTGTTGAAACCGAAAACAGATGTTCATTATTAAAAATGCGACACGTTTAATTCAAAATTGGTTTTGAAAAAAATTTGGCTTCATTCGTTCTTCAAACTTACATTACATGATATGTATATTATGTTCGTCAGCTATCCGGTAACCATAACAGAGGCATTTATAGCCTAATTTGGAATTTTCTCAATTATTGTATCATTAGTATAAAAAAAACTCAAGTTCAAATTGACTTAAAGATCTGTTACGACCATTAAGAGAGAAGTGGCTAATTTTGTTGCTCAAACAGCTTCCAGTATTTAACAAATGTTAACTCGAATCAAATGACATTATAAAATAATAGTAAACATTTCTGTATGTCTGTAAAAAGCTATAAAAACAATGCCTATTAGATTTACTTTTTTCCTTCAACCATTCGAGAAGCTTGAGTCAAATAGGTCAGTCAGATACTGGCTGATGGAGGAGTCAAGAGTCTCCGAAACCGGTGTGTATGCATGAAGAGAGTGATGAATGTAGACGAAACGTATCAAGTTTGCAAGGACAGAGATATTTGGCACTCGATGCTATGTTGTTGTTGTGTTGTTGTTCAATAGTTAATTTAAACTAAGTTTTTAACTCCAACACAGATGGAAATCCCTCATTATGAGAGCAGACCCGGTCCAGCCGTGGACGAATAAAAGGGTCGAAAAAAAACACGGATGAAAGCGTACACATGTAGGTAATATCAGTTATATAAAAGTATCTATAAGGTATAGAGAATTTTTGAAGTGCAACTTCTATGCGCGCGTGAGGGTAAAATTCTTACGGATGAAGCGACACGAAACGTTTCGTTTTTGTGTCCAAGAAGAGGGAGAGAGAGATTTCGTTTAGCAGTTAAATATTAGAACATTCGATTGCAATTCTGTCGCATATCGTCTTGTACTACAGTAAACATAATCTTCTTTATTTTTTCCAATATCCTCATTCATAAATGTATCTCTTAGCGTTGACGCTGTTTCGCCACTTACAAACGAACCTTTCAGCGTTAGAGGAATTGCTTTACGAAATTAGATCAAAAAATTTCTCAAAGCAAGTGTCACCACGCGTAGAACGTAGTATCACGGACGGTTCAGACCAAACAATTAATTAAAGTGCTCAGTGGCATCTTACGATATAAACGTTCGCCGTAATGGCGTCTGCGCTTTATGGTTCGAGACCGGGCTGCGTC
>DWDX01002279.1:0-15631 GCA_018245675.1 Agara michaeli
TTGTTTTATACTATGTAGTGATTTGCAGAAAAATCAGACTTGACCGTTTGATTCCACATTAACCAGAGCCTTCTATCTATTTAAAAAAAAACGCATCAAAATCCGTTGCGTAGTTTTAAAGATTTAAGCATATATAGGGATATAGGGACAGAGAAAGCGACTTTGTTTTATACTATGTAGTGATTTGCAGAAAAATCAGACTTGACCGTTTGATTCCACATTAACCAGAGCCTTCTATCATAATAATGCGATAGCTGATACAATGCAAACATGATTATCCAAATATACACTTTTACATCTAGACAGGAAAGAACTACTCATACACATCCCTCAATTATCTGTGTTGGATGAGAATCGACCTCATAACCTCAGATATCCTTAAAGTTTCTAATCTATTTTCTGTTAAAATGTAACAGTATAACTTATATTTCAACTGTCTGCCACGCCCAATCTCCGCACCAGTCAATAACCGACGTACAAGTTTTCATAAAAGCCTTACCGGCCCTCCCGTATCAGCATACAATATGAGATAAAGACATAAACCTCATCGGGCCGCAATAAAACCTTATTACACATCTTTTGTATCCAATTAAATTGAATACAGCACGGGTGCGTTTATAATGAAACTGTAGGAAATAGGCATTATCTACATAACATATATTCAAGTAAAGTACAAGGTGGGAAGGAATGGTAGAATTGAAAGAGGACGGTCTACACCTAGGCTTGCATTTTACGGCCATAAATCAAGAGTCAACATAAATTCTTTCATTTTAATTGTATTTATTGTAGCATTACGTAAGAATTACAACATATACACGGCTATCAGGTTTCAATCTAAGTAGAACCTAAGCTAAGGCGATCATCTGGCTCGTAATTTACGAAGCGAACCAAGATTAACTGAGTCTGAAGATTATCTGACGATACGTTGAAGTTTTATACTGGAGCAAAAGCTGGAGTGGGAAAGTCGCATACTATATAAACGCACCCTATGGTAATGTGAGTTGCGTGAGTAAATTATTTTCTTTATATCTCGGTTCGAACGTACTGATTAGCATAGATGTGTTTGGATTAACTTGGGGTGCACGAAAATGTGTCCGATTACCCACGTGTTGTGAAGAATAATCTACGTTTGAAAATGGAACGCGGCGCTACCGACACAGGGAAAGGGACGGAGAAAATTAAATAAAGTGTCCAGTGAGGTCGTTTTGCTATTTATCTCCCTAATTTGTATTCTTATATATTTGCAGTGAATACGTAATACATAACATAATTAAAAGTTGAGTTGCCAATTATGTTTGTGGTACATAATTCATGTTGTTTATTAAGTATACAGTTAGTTTAGTAATGTAGGTATTAGTTATTTGCCAATAAAATTGATGTATGATTAAAGTGCATCATGAAATATAGTTTCTATTTAAAAAAGTTTTCTATAGGTACCTACGTAATTTGAGTTTGGTGTAATGACAACTTCACCTCGATTTCTAAGCAAGGTTTTAAAAGAGTTAGCTATAAAACGCTGAGCTTTTTATATTAAATGTGCAACGTTTCGTCTCCTACAATGATATTTTGAACCCGCTGAGGGGAACAAAGAAGTAGCGGATTTCTCTGAGTGTTTCTGAAAAATATAAAATTAAAAATATCGTAATAGTAGTTAATATATAAACTTTTTAACATAATTCAAGTGAAAAATTCGAATTGGCAAAAATTTGTTATGTTAGTAGTCACAGCAACGATTTACGCATTTTATAAAATAATAATTTAATTATAAATATCACCCTGCACCATTGCCTTGCTAGACATAGGCCCCAATCAAGAATATTATTTAAAAAACTTAATAAACTTTAACTCCTAACGATGCGGTGCAAGTTAAGAACAAGAAAGGTGTACACTTTTCGATATTAGATTTTTAAGCAAAAACTTTCAGTTTCCAAATTATAATCATTGGTTAGTGAAGAGCGCGGAAGGCTCACGACAGTAGTATTATAACAAAGGAGGTTTGATAAACAACGGAATCCACACAACCCTATAAAAACGCTGGCCGCGGCCTCTAAACACCACAATTTCCAATTCCTCAGCAGATCTTATCTCCTGATGGACAGCTGTCCTCCATTTTTACTTTCTACGTCCGCCTTATTTCGACTCGACTCGAATAAAAAGGATCACTTAAGGCTACGCAGTGAATATCTCTCAATGCTCGCTATATTTTTCGAAGCTTTCTCCTGGCGTCCTGTTTTTATCCTACTTGACTCCTAATGTGGTGAATTCATACATGAACAATCGGGATCTCGAGTGTTCCGAGGACGGGGAGGGAGGGGTCGTATTTTCTTTCTTTTACGTCGCGCGAGGGGTGGGGAAGACCTTCGCTAAGCAGGGCCGTCTTAGCCTTCTGGAATATGTATGTTTTATTTATGACGTGCGAAGGTGGATTCATCGCGTGTTCTCCGTTTCAGGTCTTAAAGTCGTCCTTAATATACCATTTGTTAATACTGGAAACATCAGATGTGTAGGTGTCAAATAATAAAATACATAAATTTGTAGGCATTTAAGTTCATAAGCAGATTTTTTTTACGTGTCAGTACCATTCTCGATGACTATACTCGTATATTTCTCGCTAGGATATAATTCAAGTACAACAAACGAGAAAGGGTACTAAAAATCTGTTCATCTTAATACCCGAACCTGTTGTTACATTTGAAAAGCTTTCAAACAAAATACTATAGCGACGATATCAATACTTCCTTATTTCTTGTTATAAAACCTATAATTTGATAAATATGTTCCTATTAAATGACATAATACATTTCTAGTCGAACTATATTTTATACAACTCCATTGGTAGCAGACGCTAATCAGATGATTTCCATAATTGTCTGTGTAAAGTTCCCGTGAAAATGAAGAAAGCTCCGGCCCTGGGAGCTGAGAACATTGGTCGGAATAACCGCGCCGCCTTCGCTCTTTCATTTACTTCCTCTTATATACCCGCTTATGTACACAGAATATATAAAGTGTAGAGTTGCCTCTGGTTTTATTCATTATGGAGTATTGATAATAATATAAAAAAAATCCACTAATGCTTCATAGTTAATACGACATGATAAAACTCTACATTTTATTTCCCTTATGCGAAAGTGACGCGTTATTGAGAAAATAGAGATCCTTAACTAATGAGTCAGGTCTCGTATGATACTTAATGTTTATGTTGTGTAATTTTAACAACTAATATCTCTCTTTTATACAGATTACCGTTTGTTCGCAATCCCGTCTCATAGAAAGCGTAGATGCATCCTGATATGGGAGTATGTGTGCTTAACAAAAGCATATTCAGTTTGCTATTTCACGCTTAAGGCGTTCGTTCTATATTGATGCCTTCATTATGTTATGCTTCATCGGGCGCCAACATAGTCCTTTGAAAATATACCCTACATAAAACATAGCCTGGGTGTCTCCTAAGCGAGATTTCTCTAGAAATGTGTAGTTTATCTTAAGACGGTGTTTGTTCTAATTTAGAATATCAAACAAACGTTAATCTATTATGTAGTAAAATACTATAAATGTGTTCTAGTTCTGAGTACTTAATAAAATTCATATAACTTGGATTATGTTGTGTTCTAGTATTCCTTATAAACTACTATCAACAGAGATACGAGAACCAAGAGAGAAAAAGAGATTTTTTCTAAGCGTTGTTGTGTCTGTGGCTATATACCACCTCATGGAGCTGCTGGGTCTATCAGGACACAGTGGCCAGTCGTCTCTCTGCAGTAAATCTGTTCTCCGCGCAGGCCCACCTCACGTGGAGCGCGTTACCATTACTCATTTTGACGTATGGCATGTTCTGATATTGTATCATATTTACGACTTGTTAGTGTATGTCCACATTGTTTTCAAATTGTTTTGTTTCATATATCTTGAGTTGAGCTGCTTCCCTGATAGCAAGTGAGACGTAACCTAAGATATTTAACTTGAATATATTTAGGACTCTAAAGGAAAATAGTTACGAATGTATCTTTGTTTCAATGTCTGACAATCAACCGGCTTCGGATTCTCTCGTTAACGAGCCCTCGTAAATACTTCTAGGAGGCCTTTTGGAGGGGATTAATATTCAGCATTGGGAACCAAATGGATTCTAGCCACATAAGTCGGAGATACTTTTCCAGTCAATTCCTGAAACAGTTTATATATACTATGACGTATATATGTATAGTCCGAAGCGCCGTGCCTTCATGTATTCTATTCCTTGTACGAGTACTGTAATAACATTCTCGTGAGTCCATAAAACGGACTGGTGTTGTCGCAATAAAGTTAATTAATACCCCACAAGCGGGTATGTGTACGTAACATTGCGGGATGCCACAACGACGAGCAATTACATTAATGGCGGAGATATAAAAGTGGAATGATAATGTAGGAGGGGCATTTGGGAGAGGTCACCGCATCTCATTGGGACGCGAGCTCCACACTCGTATACATAGTACCCGTAGTAACCGGGAAGATACTATTGGAGATAGATGATATAAAATGTATTATTTTGTGTTCATTTACGATTGTTTCAAACGTGTTTTATAACACGAAGATATGTGCATAGTCTTCGCAATTTATTAGTCTGAATAATAGAAATAAAAAGGACTTTACCGACTGCATTTAGCGGCGAGATAATAGCTTTCTTCTGTTAAGCACGGTAAACAATTCGCCCCTAAAATCAATTCACTCGGCCCCGTTTGGTAAGTAAGTCAAACGGTTTCCTTTCGGCCCAACTATAAAGTGTGAAATGTTCCAAAAATGCCCCGCCGATATTCAAATTCGCTCCATTTGATAAGGGACAAGTAGCAAAAACCTCGCCCCCCTCATTACCATAGTCTGTAAGTCGGGGACAGGATGTCAGAAACTGGTGCTCGGAGGTGACACAGGATATATTGTTACTTTATATGAAGGAACGAATTAAAAGAACACCAAAACACTCATATACAACATGTTGGAACCGGATTTTTCATGTTCGCTGCATTTAAAATCCTCTTATCGAACGATCTCTGGCTTACAATGAAACAGTAGCACCTCCTACTGTTTCATTCCTCTCGCAGCGTCATTTTGCATACCTTTACAACTACAGCAAATCACTCCCTATAGTACAATTATAACTCCTGCGGTGTTTCAAAAGAAGTTTGTATAATACATTCAGGTTTCAGATACCAATGAAAGCCGTATCGGTCACAGGTCGCGCTGCATGCAGATTGTTAGATATCTTTTTCTTTTTAAAATAAGCGAGTATGGTTATTGAAAATAAAAAATATGTTAAATATATTTTTTTTAAATACCAACAATGCGGCCTCCACCTCCCAGCCTCTCCGACCTCCGCAGCGGAGGTGGGCACTAAAAAGCATCTTCGCGTCTGTCTGAGACGGGCCACTTGTCATAAGTGAGCGTGATAAATCGTTTGGCGACATCTAGCGGCGGCTCTGTTACTTATTGTACCCTTATGTACAAACTACCCGCTTGTACTTGCGTGTTACATTTTTATTCGCTAATCAATTTTCACCTTTATTTTGTGTCCGGTTAGAGTTATTGTTTATTTCGTCGAATGCAACGTCAGGTTTGTAAGTGGAGAAGTTAAGGGAGAAACTGTTACAGGATCCGAGTAATGTTCTCGGTTATGTTGTCGTTATGATAAATTAGTGATTTAATTATCTTTTACGGGCACGTGCTCGAAATAGCTTTGGTATCTGCTGATTTGTTTTCTGCTGGGAAAACAACTAAGCACAATTAACAATTCTCAGTTTATGTATTGCCGAGTTTTCTTGTTGTATATATATTTAAACAGTGGCATCTAAGCTAGACGTTTATTAAGTATGATTAAAATTCAAAGTAGTAGTTTTATATAACTATGATAGTTCAGTAGTGTTAAGGATTGCTCTGTGTATCTAATAGAAATAGTTCAGATTAACGTTCAAATGTTATCCTTTTCATTTGTTACAAAGTAATACGATAAATACCAACTATTTAGTTTTAATCATTCATATTCTTTTACACCTTAGGTAAAATGATCGTCTAATATCATTCACTTTATAAAATATTCGCACTATTATACAACAAATCAATATCAATCTAAACAAATAAAAATAAACGAATCAACACCCGCCATTTATCATCCGCCAACCATCATCAATCTCTTGTATCCGCAGCTACATTATTTAGTTCTAGCGCCGACCGCTGGATGGCGCTGAAATCATTAATTATGCATACTGATGACCCGCGCTAATGAGGCAGTTTTCCTTAGAATTTTGGATCTGTAACATCACGAGATTAGGGAATACAGCTTCATAAAGGAATGTTACGGTTTGGTTGGTAGAGTATCTTTGCAGCTCGCACTTACCGTTTTACTTGCACGATACATGAAAAATAACGAAATAACGATTATTGTAGAAGCTTAATGTGTCCCGTTATGCTTATATAATGTTATTTTGATTGTTGGACCCGTATGTAAGTAACGTTAATTGTTTTATATTTTAAACTTAAATTAATATTCATTTTTACAGACATACAGTTTTTTTTATGACAGATGAACTGGTATGCTTATTTAACAAAAAGAATGATTGCGATATGACACTGCCAAATCAATAACATCAGACAGGGACCCTCCACGTGAGATCAAAACATTACTTGAAACATCAGGCGCACAGTCTGTTTGTTCGGTATAGAAATGTAAATATAAAGACCCAATCAGCCGTGTAGTTCCTTTGATGGACGGTATATATCGCCGTATGAAAACATTCACTGGGCGCAGGGTAGATTCAACAAAAATGTGCAAATTGGGTTCCGCACAATATTTATTTATTTGGAACGATGTTTGTATAAAACTATGTTTATCTTGATTTTTTCCAATCGATTTCCTTTGTTATTCTCGTTAAGATGAAAAATATGGCCGACATAAGTGTGTTTCATTTAAAACCTGTAACAGTGTCAGCTACATATATTGAACTTATTTTAAAACATTTTCTGTGACTAATATGAAAATGATGTTGTGGCGTCGCTAACGTCTCTGTCATAACGTTTTTCCGTCAGGACCATATTCTTAAGGTTGCTATGAACCATTTTCAGCTGCCTCTGTAACAAAGAAATCAATTATGAGCTTGGAGCTGTGGGTTGGTTCCTGATCGCAGACCTATTTTAAACAGAAATCATGGTGTGGAGGAGGGAGGGGAGAGTTTCATCACTTGTTGGTTACCACCAGTGGTCCAAGTTCACTAGTGTTCAATACTTGTAAAATCATTTAAACATTTCTTAGTTAGTGATTTGCAGCTAAGTCGTATCTAACTTCAACAGTGTGATAAAGTAAGCTTCAATTATGGGGATGAACCTTGGCCAAATTAATATTGTATCTATTTAAGGATATACGATATCAACAGCTTGTATAACAGTAATAAAAGTAACATTAACTCGTTAGTCAGCGAATGCTAGGTCTATGTTCGCTCAATAAAAGGCGGATGAGATTCGCGCACGATCATCCACAGATTCTTAAGGAATACAACATTATTCAATAAACAAAGAGCCCAAACATCTCGATACGTGATAAATTACACGCGCCCGAGACGATCCATCTTGTTACCAAATTAGAACCCCACTCACTTGATATGCACCCTGGACTGTGGCCAGAAAGAAAAATAAAGGAAATTTATAGATTCGGACGACCAGCGCCCGTTATGTTTTATTGTTATTGCCAGCCTTTTGTATTATCTATGGTACTGGTTATTGATAAAAACGCTCGGAGGGATACTGCGCTTTGCTATTCCTTTTCGAGGACTGGCAATTTCGGTTAGGGTCACTGCGTTTTGGCCCTTTTGGGGAGTTTTGGGAAGAGTATGCGTTCTAGCGCTTTGGCTTGTTACAAAATAGGTACAACTTTAACTATAATACGGTTAACGGAGGATACAAAGAATTTTTCGAGACGTTTGTGGTAGTTAAGGGCAGATGTTGTAAATCAATTCATTCAATGTTTACATAAATTGTCTTAGTTTTTATATGTATATGTGTTTGTGTTGTATTGGCGTACAGCACAGCAAAAAGGTCTTTGTTAATTATGGTTCCGTCTTCAGAAGTATCTCTGCGACTAATTAGCTTCCGATTTCCATACGCCTCGCGCATTTCGCAATAAGTCGCATAATCCTATTTCTTATCTTTCCCGCTCTAATGTCTTCCAATTTGCATTCCGTTACTTACAAAAAGCTTTAACAACTCTTCGGAAGCTTTCGCGCTAACAACCCAACAAGTACAATTATCTGTATATAGAAAATTACAATTGTGATTGCATTTTACTATTTATTTTGCTTTGTGCAGAAAACCATGTTCTTCAGTAAAAGTATATCTTTATTACGAACAGAGCGCTGCTTCGTGTATTTAAATCGAAGCCTCCAGTCGTAGATCTTGGTATTATCGATGTTTACTCCAGTAATATTTTAAGATAACAGCTATATAACTGTAGTATCTTTTTAAGATTGTTTCAAGACTGCAGACTACGCTGTCTGTTATCAAATATGTATGTATATACAATACTTTAGCGTATCGTGTCGAAAACGTAATTACTCTTCAAAGATCTGTGACTTAATTTCCCTCGCAGGGAATCTCGGAGCCTTGGTAAAAAAGCTTGCTTGAGCCGAGTCAAAGGCTATGCTAATTGCGGGGCGCTATGGTAATTAGTAGCGACCTCTGTCGAGAAGTGGATAAACTGATAAATTCGACATCTATTTGCAGAGTACAACTTTAGAGGGAGCATTTCTCAAAGGTTTTTGTTAGGAATTTTCTTCATAAGTATCAGTAAGTAAGTTGGGTTCATAATAAAAATGTGTATTTTTTTATTTTATTCAGTAAAAAGTTTCACATAACAGTGTTTAAATATTGAATTTAATGACTTGTTTCGGGGTTCTCTGGATAAAATGCCGCTAAGCAGCAATCTGTGCAACACTGCAACCATGAAGTTCTGAACTCTAACTTTTTTCTTGGCGCCAGCAACGAGTCAGTACATGATCATGAGAAGAACCTTATTCTCGTTTAAGGTTGTATTAGCAAGCTGTGCATTACTGAGTGCTGCAAAGAAACGTTAAAGTTCAACGCATACAAACCGTTTGTTTTCTATTTTTAAACAAAAATCCGTATCAATATCCGTGGAGGTCATTTCTTCAGACTTTGTCCAAATTGACAGTCTGAGATACCGTTTTTAATTTTGAATATGTTACGGTAATTTTTTTTGAAACTTTCTGTTTGCTCTTCGGTTTCGGGTTTTTTAATTTTCCATTTATTAATCCTCATCTTGACGCCTCGTTAATATATTCCGTGCTCGCGTCCAAATTGAAAAGTTTGGGCTTCAAATTAAATACTCTCTCTTTGATTTAAATAATGGGGATGTCCGTGGATATGGAGCTGCTTTTATCATTTTTCTGTTCGGCTGTGAAGTATTTTTATTTATTTTCAGTGGATGCGCCATTCATTAGTTAAAGGCCTCCTAGAATATATGTGATAATGTTATTAGTAGTAGGCAATATCGCAAAATCATAATATTATGCGCCTACTCTCACTAAGATATATTCTTAAACTTCGAATCTGTTTGCTCAGTTCGTAAAGAAATGTTTTGGCTTCATCAATTCAAGTTTCCTTCGTTGTTCTCGTCACCAGTAAGCTACTGTGTGCTACCGCTTCCAACTGTTCTGAGATCGGGCTGTGTGGTGTATATTTGTAATGGGTACTTAACAGTTATATTTGGAACGTTAAAAATGTACCGTTGGACATCTAGGCAGGCCTCCAAGGTGCAGGTAAAAAAGCGGTGTATCGTCGACATCGCCGATGGCGGGCGATACGCGCAGATCGGCCGCGCATAAATTTGCATTCATTTCATAACCACTGAACGGGGGAATAAAATTAGACGCACATGCTTCGCTTTTATAAAACGGTTGTTTTTACTTTTTATTCCTTGCGTACGGCCAACGGTGAACCGAAAAGCGTCGTCTTCAACGGAATATTTGGTGTTCGAATTATCCGAATGCACCGCGGTGTGGTTTATTTGGCTGCTAAAATGAATGTTGTATATGAATTTATATCAAAAACTCTTTAGGGAGAAGTTGTCCTTAACAGGTAACGGCTAGTTGATTTTTAAAATGTCCTTTTTAAACTATTTACGCGTCACTATACTACCTTTTTAAACTATTTACGCGTACTATTTCTGTCACGATTTTTGCAATACTGTGGGGACATTCACTTTGTTCTTTAATTTTAATTCTTGTCTTCCTTGGACTTAATTATTACAATGCTCGTAAATACGTACCTAAGAGTTTCATGTAAAATATTTTATAAACTGGCATCATTGACGTATGCTGACAAACAGTAAAATCGAATTAATCATAGACAGGGGATGCCACTCGAATGCATGACAAAACTTGCCACCGGCTTTACTGGAGGAGGTGGTCGCTGCTGGAAAGACGGGCCTCGTAAACGTCAGTGAGACGAGCTCTACGTTTTTATTAAGAACTGTCCCCAACTCGCAGCTCTCACGAAAGAGGCTTTGGACATATTTGGTCATAAGGCATAGGTATACGAAATCAAAACGAACGTTAAAATTACATACATTACGTATTGAATAGCTTTTATTAAGTTTCCACGCCCGTATTATACAGGTGTGAAAATTCAAGTGGGAAAGCCGCATTGTACATTAGATGATCCTTTAATGATTTTGAGACGAGAATGAAGGAACTCGAGCCAGCTGCTCGTGTAGCAATATCAGGCCGTTCTCACCTGCTCACAGTTCACTTATATGGTCCGAAAAAACTAAACCAAGGAATATACAAGAGCCCGGAAAAGTCAGTCATTGTATTAAATAAATTCTTTGTTTTTTATTTTCAAATCCTTATAAAGCCTGGAACCGAATGGAGTTTAGAATGCCATTTTATGTAGGTACAGAGTGTAAGAGGTAAATAAATTACTACTTTTATGAAGAAGCCTTTTTTCATAATTAAGGAATACTAGGAGCTGGTCACTCCATATTGCTGGAATTATTAGTTGAAATTTGTGGTGTCGCTATTCGCCAACAGATGGCGGTATTCTGCCAAGAAATTAATTTCGTGTTTTTAACTAAATATATCGTAAGAATCGTATTATGTTAATTAAATTATATTTGAATGACGGCGATTATTAATATTTATAAATGTCAGTCACGAATAGGCTTAGGGTAACATCGCTCGTTGGGATAGGTTATGGTTATAGCGGGATTGCGTCACAGATTCATAATTTTTTTGATAGATAGCTATAATAAATTAAAGAATCAATAAATTAATCGTGTTTTTTTAATGTATCTACACTTAACATTGCTATTATAACTTAATTCTAAACAAACTTAGCGTATAGGTTATAAGATAACAAATCAAAACATGCTTCAAATAATCCGTTACAGTATACGACGACTAATTGTTAGATATTTTCATAATAGTACCTAGATATTTTGTGTCACTACGACGTAAGAACAGTTATTATATTTACACTTAAAATTAAATTCATCTTTTTAAAATTGCATAATGTATTTTCATAAAGAAATACAAATAGTATTTATTATCTCGTGTAATAAGGTCCTGTTTTATAATGTATATCAGTTTCATACTCCATTATCGATTTTGATACAACAATAATCGGTATCATTGGCTGCGATATTAGTTAATCCGTTTCGGTTACATCAAAACGACATTCCCGGCGACTGGTAAACAAAAATGAAGCTTGTCTAAGGCGGTTACGCGGCCACGTACCTACCGACACTGTCCACACACATTTTCCCACGTCGATGCAAGAAAAATGTGGGCTCAAGTCACGGTACCGACATATGGGCATTTCGTTTCCTCATGCATATTTATAAGAGCGACCCCTCAACTGCGTAACGGGCGGTGGACGGACGTTGCTTTGTCACTGATATGAGTGTTCGGCTTCCAGATTGTATGGCACGAATCACGTTTATAGATATTTATTCTCAAACACATAGGTAGTCGCTTACATGAGAAAATAAGAAAATTGGTACTAGCACAATTTCATCTACCTCGGTTTTTGTCAGTAAAGATCTGAACAGAGTATCTGACAGAAGATATTAAGCCAAAATAATCTCACAAAAAGGATTTAATCTCAGTGACTGTATAAGCAACAACACATGATGATTTTAAGTGAGAGGCGTTTAAGCACACTACCTAATTGTAGAAGTACCAGGTGCAGGTGGAGAGAACATCTTTAGCAGCGGGTCACGTTGTAGCCATGGATGACAGCACAAATCCAATAAGACATTGCAACAGAATTTCACTCATAACCGTGGCCTGAATATAAATTGACATTTTAAACGCAGTTTTCTTTGTCACTTGTATGTAGTTCATAGCAATAAAATAAAAATGTTGAATTTATTCCCATATGTTAAAGAGGTTCCCGTATATATCTATAGTGAAAGATGAAAAAGATTGGGAGTAAGATCTAATCCGATATGAAAAGATAAGTTGCCTTTAAATTATAAGATAGAGCAAGTTACAATCAGTGGAACGGGATTCGTAAGCTAAAGCACTATTGACTTTGTATCATCCAAAAGGTGACCACCGTTTGCCAGCTCGAGTGTAAAAGTAAAGAAATTCGGTTCCAAAATAGTTTAATTATGTAGTTCGTGGTTTGCATATTAAGGTAACAGGTCACACATGTAGCATAAGGCGGTTGTTAGAAACTATTATTGTGTAATTGGCGGCTGTAAACACTGTTTTAAGTTGACGGCGAATATTTTCACGGTGGAACACGCGAGTTAATTACGGAGGTAAAAAAATGGTTCATATTCTGATACTTTTGGAAATAAATGAAGAATTTTCGTAAGAGACCGTGATTGAAATCAAACGTTATCAATTTACAAAGTCATGTTTGTTAAGCTCTGTTTATTAATTTTTTATTGATTATTTGCAATATACTTGCACGTTACATCGTAAGTTACATTATTCCTTTGCAGAAAATGACGATCCACTTCAAGTAAAAAAATTGACATGATGCAGATCGTGACAGTGTCATTAATAACTTTTAAAACTCCAATTTAAGGAAAGCATATATGAATTTTAATGTTTCGTACATTGTTTTAAAGTCTCATTGTTGTGTTTCCAATTATATGAGTTAATTGTTATAAGCAATATTATTACTGGTCTATCATTAGGAGCACGATAGTTTTAATTATAAAAATCTACGTCATCCGCCGAGGTCGCACGAGCGTATATTTTAAATAACTTTGCTTGTTACCCTGAAATACCTGTAGGACACATATTTTAGTATCTTATATTTATATTTATATGTATATATGTATTATATCGCAATTTATCACTCACTGTAATAAATTACAACTTGAGGTGCCAATGGCGTATCATAGTTTTTATAGTTAGGTAGAATTTCTAACAAGCATTTATTTACCGTGTCCATTGGTCAGTCGCACTTGGCCAGTATGGCAGACAATGGCTGTAAGCCTTTTCATTTTACAATGAGATCTTAGGCTTAGAGTGGAAATATATAAGAAATAATCATTTTGAATAAATGAAAGTCAGATTATACAGAATGTGAATATATGTTTTTTTATAGGTTTTCTAACTTACGGCCTATTCATATACATGCTGACTAGCGTATTTCTGTTCACCCTGGTTTTGAAAAGTTATTGCTTTTCCAGAGTATTGACACAGGCAGTGTGTTTCAATTAGATTAGTCTCTGTTTAATTGATTTTACGCAGAAGTATCCGTTTGGTGGACTTAGCAAGCTGTGTGTCTTGGCGTATCTCTCTAAATTATTACCAGCTGCAACTCTACGTATTACATAGAAATAACTACAGTGTCTCTTATCAATTACTAAAGTATTTTCGTAATATGTAGTTAAAAACGTGTAATAAAATGGTGACAGTTAGCCGGTTCCGAAGGGCTGTATGTAGGGCTCGCTTGTCAAACTAGTATTATAATTAGCTCGATGTTTTCACGTTCCCTTGTCGCTAGGGATTGCGCTATAAATAATGTGTAATAGACGTGTGACGGGGCCCGAGACGACTTGTACTTGCTAAATGTTTTTTTTTTTTATTTCAGCAAAAACATCGATAGGATGCAATAAGTCATTGTTTCGTGGCCGCAAGAAACGTCCGCTGACGGCTTCACGTGTACCGGACGGTGGAGGTTTTGTTTCGACTGTGTTTATTAATTATCCAATTACGAGTATTGTATATGTTGTATTCTTCATCTGTTAGTACCACCGCAACAGCTATTTCTATAACACTGTTACAACGATCTGTGTCCGCGTGTATATTAGAGGCAACCATCTCAGTATGTGACTGACCTCTAAAAGGGCCGATACTAGTAACACTAATTACTAACAGTCCCATTCCTGCATTCCGTTTACTAATTAACACTCACCAACTAAATTTTATTAACGTCTGTTAATAACCGAATTCACTTTCACGTTCATTATTATTGCCCTATTAGAGGTTCGCTATTGATGTTCATGGGCGGCAGTGGCCACTCGTGCCGCCAAAAGTTGGGCTAAAACGCTTAGGCCAATAGTAGCAGGTTGTTCGCTGACCCAGGCAGGCTATTTTATTCCTCGGCAGTACCGATTAAGAACGAAGAAGAAAAACGTTTTCTCCTAGCCAGAGAAAAGTCAACTCGGTAGAGATGGTAGCCGGCCGTCCGTCTGTTTGAAAACACATGTAGCACCTAACTGTTTTTTGATTGTTATCAAGATTTATCATTTTTTTAGGTCCGGTAATTACGCACGTTGATTCCCGTGTCGTTCGAGTAAAAAATAGACCTTAGGGCAGTCGGTTAACGTATTTGGGGCGAGTTTGTGAGCCGTCACAATCGGCGCTCGCATAATTAGCGGAAGGAAGTCCGATCGGCAGATACATACATTTGCATCTCGTTACGCGGCGGTGCAGTGGTGCAGGCGCCGTGCACTGCCGCTGCGGTTCGATTCGTGTGCGTAATAATGACTGCTTTTGAAAATTCATAAAATGAGAGGGTCGAAATTTAATTACAAAACATACACCTAATATTTTGAAATAAATTGTGTAACTGACTAATAACTCGGAAGTTTTTAACCACCGTGTTAACCACCGTGAAAGATCTGATTAACATTGTAAGCCAAAATGATTAGCTATACTCGGCCAAACTTGGCAGCTTGGTAGTCTATAGGCCTAATTTTATTTTTACATTATTTTAGAGTCTTTAATGTTACGTACCAATGAGGTCCCAACCTGGACAAATTTTACGTGTGATATGCGCGAGTATTTGTCCTGCATTGGCTGTATTTTTTGTATACGGGTATATATTTAAAAATGTATATAACGTGCTATTTATCGTCTGTCTGTACATCATAGTTTAGGCTCCGCTTGTTTTGCTATCAGATGTCCATGTGTGTAGTGAGCGTAAGATATTATTATTACTATTAGTTATATCTTCACTACACAGTATAAAACAAAGTCGCTTTCCGCTGTCTGTCCATATGTCCCTATGTGTGCTTAGATCTTTAAAACTACGCAACGGATTTTGATGCAGTTTTTTAAATAGATAGAGTGATTCAAGAGGAATGTTTATATGTATAATAACATCCATTAATTAGTAGAGAAATACT
>DWDX01002280.1:0-15630 GCA_018245675.1 Agara michaeli
ATTTTGTAATAAAGAAATTGCTTGGGGAATCCCCTATAAAAAAAAATGAACTTTTCCTGCTCACACACACGAGCGTTATGGTAATCTAATGGACAAATGCCTCCTATGAATACAAAGTAGCTCAACAAGAACCAGCAAACCCACAGTACAAAGTAACAGAATGTGAGGAAGAAATCTTAAAATACCAATAAAAAATTGTTGCAACTATATACTTAGTACATCTTACATGCTTAAACTATGTATATAAGTAGTAATTAGTTTGTAATCTCCTGTTTTAAAGTGTATACTACATTGAAAATTTATTTATTCTGCTTTACATTACTGTTGTCAACAATCAAATGTTAAAATAATAACTAATGGAAATGACCTAAATAATGAATCAAATGACTGTCAAGACACAAGGCTATAAAAATCAAGTCACACATTCTTAGGCATTTATAATACAATATAGTCAGTGATATAAATAAAATAGGAATGTCTGTCCATGATTTCAAAATAACTATGTTTTCTCAAGTGCTCATAGATATTTATTATATAAATACCAAGACACAAACAGTTTTTTTAAATATTAGTGTCTGTCTGTCTTTCTGATGTCTGGAGTACACCTACAGTCTAATTTATATAATCAATATAAGTATTATACTTATATTGATTATATATAAATATGGAATCTAATAAATTACATTACTTATACAAGACATTTAGAATTTAGTTAGTAATAATAATGAATTATTATATATTATGTTATTCATGTCACATACCAATCAATATCTAGGTTAGGAATATGTTGTGCAATGTTTATGATACAAGTGAGATTAGGAGTTATACATGTGGACAATTTGAAAAATGCATTATAGGATGGACACCATTCCAGGTGTAACATAGATTGGTTTAATTTAGAAAATGAAGCGGTAGTGTTTTTGAAATTCTCAGTTTGTTTCTTATTCTTACAGAGAATCAGACATGCCATTTCAATAAGTATCTCTATGTTATGCATTTGTATTACTCAATAGTTTTACATCGATTTATTTAACTTGATCTGTTTTTATTTATAACTTTTAAAAAATTTGTGTACTTCTCTTTACATATTTGAATTTTCATTCAGAAAATGTGATTTAAAGGATTTTTATTAAACTTGAACATGTGAGTCACAATATTTTGTCAAATTTCTCAGAATTAGAATTGTACTTACCATTTGCGACAGAAGCTTTAGAATTCATGTTCGGTGTTACCGAAATTTTGTATAATAACTCTCACTGTTAGGGCATAGTACGTAGATGTTGATTGATGTTTTAGTTTTAGCCGGTGCTACCTCATCGCAACGTCCTATATGGAATCCCATAAAATAATGTTGCTCTTTCACATTACACCTATTATACAGGATTGAATTGAACATAGATAAATTGCAACAAATGTCAAATTGACAATTGAAGTTTCAGTATTATTGTTGCCAAGCTTGTAAAAGTAGGCTTTAAATTCAATAGCTTCAGCTCATTTATAATACTATACAATATTGCACTAAAAATACAGTTTTCTTCCTTTGTAATAAATGTTCAAATAAGTGAAATCTACTGATGTACAAACCAATGTTTATATTAAACATTTATGTTTTGGTCCTCTGTAGATGATATGAATCGCGACAAATGACAACTAGATGGAGTTACGTTGTACTCACGAAAGAGAAAAGCGGAAGTTATTGATTTGGCGCGAACAAAACACTGATTCTTTGATGTTATGTTAAACCAAATATAGGCACAAACGTATAAATACATTTTTTTCCCAATTAATAAAAATTATGAGTTCAAGCGGATTAAGTAGTGTAAAAACAGGGTTTTTAGAAATCGGTGAATACAATTTTTCTTGGCCTGGAGAAAATGGCACGTTTCAGGATTTTGGATCGGTGAATTACACCATGCCATCAGGTAAGTTTTGTAAAAACGTTTCAGGGAGATTTCAATTGATACAATAATATATGCGCAAGTGACTGTTTTAGGACCATGGTATTGGCCTTGGTGTCCAATGTGGAGAGTTCCCCAACACCCATTATTTCAGGTAAGTATATTTTTGGTAGCGTACATTTTTGAGGTTATGTAATTATTTATAAACATTTTTCTTTATTTAGCTCTCCAACATCCTCTTCGTTGCTTCATACTGCGCTCCAAGTACAAAGAAGGGTCAACTTTGGATGCATACTATTTTAATATTTGGTAAATACATTTTGTAGCGTTACTGAATAATTAAGCTACAGTTAGTATATATTGCAATGAATTGTAACAAAGTATGATCGTGTAATCATTGCAATCGTACAATACAACTAAAACAATCAGTACCCAAATTTATTTTAACATTTGTAATGTTTCAATTGTTAACTACATTGTTTGTGAGCTATGGGAATTAAAGATAATATATAAACTGTGCCTGCATGTGTCTAGTGATACGAGTAAATTAAAATTATATTATTATATCATGAACCTGAGTGAAATTTTAAAGATTACAACAAAATGTAAAGGAAATAAATAATAATTTTTCGTATGTACATATTTATATGTCGGTACAAATAATTGAGTTTGTTTAGAATTAAGTACACAGTTTTAATTTAGTAAAATAATTGTTTAAGTAAAAAGTTTAATATCTACTATTGTTTAATATAAATTCTATGTTAAATTACATTGTAGCCTACATTTTGTAGGGTTTATGCTATATTCGATATGGGCCTGGCACGTGATTTGTTCGCCGGATGCGTTTTCCTGGAACTTCGGCTTTGTTTTCCTTAACTTGGCCCAAGTCGTGTATCTCGTTTATGAAATGAGGCCGGTTAAATTCGATCCAGAACTTGAGGAAGTGTACCACACACTGTTTGAACCCTTTAAGGTATGCTGTCAACGATATCGTGATTCTTTTCTTATAATTAGTCGCCTATTGTAGGTACAACTGGTTTAATTACAGTATAATCATTTATAACTAAGTAAATATTACAGCATGTAATTATTGTTATAAATTGATTATTGCATAATACAGTATTAATTACTCGAGACGTTAGGTATAAGGAATATAAGGTCTTCTGTTTTTTATAAGGAGAATTATTTTTGTTCATGTCTGATCACCAACATATTAACTAAATAAACTATTCATATATAAATAATAATAATTATATATTGAAATGAAATCATTAATTTAAAAAAAAATCGAATATTAAAAATTAAAAGGAAAACGTAAAGTACTTTATACACTTTAAACGTACCACTGCTGATTATATAATACCTAAGTACGGAGAGATTTTGGTATTTTTAAGTAAAGTAACGATTATTTCTTGATGATGGTTTTTATAATACAAAGTTTATTTCTAAGGTGTCAAGACTGCAGTTCAAAAGAATGGTATCGCCGGACTTTGCCCACGTCATGTCCCTCCATGCCGGTGAAGCCTACGCCATGCAGAACCTCACTAAGACGGACCGTTTGGGTCTCTTGCTTTCGGGGAAGGTAAAATAGCTGTAAGCCTGTCTGTAACAATCATTAATACGTTTTTATGTTTAAACGGGGAAAAAATATAACTTGACATCTATCTAGTATCTGACTGCAAAATAAAGTTTAATCTATTAATTTTTTGATTACATGACAAGCTAGAAGTTGGGCGCGGTCTCGCCTGCTAGAAAGCGTCATTCATATGCGTACCTACCTATAGAAAAACATAATATTTACACTTGAATTAAAGATTCAACATTATTAACGAAGTAAACAGGTACTTTCATATATTTTTTATTTTATGATTGTTATGACAGTTCTGTCCTTTTCTTTCAGTGATACTTCTGTGTTTACGTGTATATTACGTATTTTACTTATTCCGTATGGGGGCATGTAATTATGAATGTGAACTAAAAATTAATTGACTTATTCTATATAACATTAAAATCAATACCATAAGGAAAAAAAACTGGAAAGTTCACTTGTTGAGGTAACATTTACTATTAGGTACCGTCGAGATTTTCTGACTGTTCTACATATATAATGAGAAGCAAGAATCACCAGAGGCGCAATTATCCTGAAAGGCTGCAAATTATGCAAATGGCGAGGTTGTGTTCAACGGGTCGTTACACAGCGGCCGAGTTTAAAACAATTTTTGTGTGTTCACGTGCCAATGTTTGCGACGAACACCTATCGCGATGCGGCAACGCGGCCGATACACCGCTTTACACATCGTTTAACGTATAATCGTACTCCATCCAGCTTTGTACTTTCATATTAGTTATGTTTAATGGGTCGTGTTCATTTTTTCCTCAATTGCCTAAACTGAAGCTCTAAAAATAACCACTCAATGCATTCCAAGATGATTGCCATCGTCAACTTTTTATCAATGCCCTATTGGACATGAGTTTCAATGTCATAAGTACCAGAGCAACGGGCGCGATCCTCTCTGAGATCCCGGAGTCTTGTTACAGTGCAGAGGAAAGTTCCACATGACGCGGTGTCCCTCTCAAGGCACCTTGGTACCTTTTGAAGGTTACCTTATCCCCTATCCACAGTGGAACAACGTGGTGTTGTATAGGTAATCTAATATTTCACGCAAAATAGACTCAACTCAAGGGATTGCAACTAAATAATCGATGTTTTTATAACCAAGCTTGTGTTAAGCGGACATATTTTACATAATATAACCATGTTTCGTTCTTAACCATGCCAGATAGCCAGCGAACATGATTGCTCTCTTATAAATTAGCACGATTTCTTCGAGAAGTAAGAATACCTATATTAGGCGTATTTCATAGATAAAAATATTTGGTATTGTATACATAACTAGCTTTTGGCCGCGACTTCGTCCCGCCCCTGCCGCAAAAAATGTAATTATTTACGACATCACATTAGAAACCTCAAAACGAACATTATTTCTCTGTTATATAATGGATGTTATTATACATATAAACCTTCTTCCCGAATCACTCTATCCATTAAAAAAAACGAAAAATCCATTAAAAAAAAAATCTAAGCATTAGGACATAGGACATAGGGACATAGGGACAGACAGCGGAAAGCGACTTTGTTTTATACTGTGTAGTTATATATGTACAGGTAAACGTAATGAGTGGTCATCAATTTCTGCATCCAATCCTGCCATGTGAATTTCTTGACTCGCCTGAATTCGAGTCGAGCAGAGCTACGATTGATGAAAAGTTTAAGGTACGTACAGTGTAATAAAACATGCCGTTTTTTAAGTAGGTGAAGCCTGTCAGATGACTTAGATATAACAATGGCTTTTGTAATCCCATGAAATTCAGGCGCAATAAATAATGAGTTTTTCAAAAACATAGTCAACTGCCGTGGCCCTGACACAATTACGTAATGTTCTAGGCGATTTACGTTATTTTGAGTAGGCATTTAAGTCGTTTAATTTGAGTAATGTAATTGTACAATATGAAAAAGGCATATCCACTTGTAATTTCGATAAACACCCGTTGGTATATAAGGTGAATTCGCTAGGAGCCATGTTTAAAGTAAACTCGCCTCCCACTTACGTGGTACGATACTCGATAACTCATCATTATATTGTTTGCACTCATTGAAAATTCTTAATGGCTAAAGTAAGAAGAGCTGGGAGTACAATTTATGGCACAGCGCTTGGTAACTGCCGTTTACGAAGTAGGTTTTGCTAGTTGAACAAAACATCTATGTAGGATCAACTTTTGTATCTACCTATGTACATGCGAGTAGGATGAATGAATTCAAACTTAAAATATCCCTTTCTGTTTATAAGAAAATTCTTGAAAAAATTGTGTTAAATAATAATTATTTGACGCTTGAACCTGTGTTACTCTACAAAATTGTAATACATGTATACGTTCTTTTTCTTAGCCGTTATTTGCATGTTCTAAAACATTCCACATTTGAAAACTGTTGGCATCAGTGGCACAAATTTGCTTAACTCTTAACTGTTTTAAAAATATCATCTTTTAGATGAACAAACAAACCACTTAAAACTTGGTATCGCATAAATCGTTGGCTCAGAATTCGCCAAAAAACCAAATTGCATAACAAATCTTTGCTGCAACGAAACTTTTCCAGTGCTTAATGAACTTTGTTATGAAAATCTAAATTAATGTTGCGAATATTTGACTACGTATTGTTATTAATGACGCATACTTACCCAAAAATATCAATTACCACAAATTCCACTAATGTCCATTAATTGCATTCGCAAGTACAATAATTGTTTTTTTAAATTAACATCTATGTCCATTTCATATTTGTGCTGTATATGGAGCTGGATTTAATATAGCAAAGGTGTTTTAATTATGTATGTTTGAATAAAAATAAAAGTGATGTACAGCCATATATGTATGTACAATGTACATATATCTCTTCTCGCCGAGTATGGACACTTTTCTTGTCAATTTATTTAATGGGGCAAACTAACGCAGCTAAGTGCTACACTGATGAAATAATTATTGGGGGAAAATGTTTTTCTAACGCGCCGTCCTACATCAACAAACTGTGGTCTATAAGATTGCTCAATATAAACATCTCTACCATGTCTCTACGAATCAATGAAATAAATATATTGCCGATTATTAGTGAAATGTGTAAGAAGTAAATTATTAAGCCCATTTATACCAAATTTTGGTAACGATGATCGTAAATCTATTTGAGGCTGAACCAAGTGTCACACATTATTTGAAAAGCATATGTATGAGCGTCTTAAATGAGTTTTATGAACCATTTTATTTAAGTACTCGTACGTCATAGGACGCCTTGGCATTACCTACCCCATTCCGGTGACCTAATTGTTGACTGATACGGCTGTGTAAAAGCCAAAGTGGCTATAAATGCAAGAAACTGGGTTAAATATCGATGAACTCTAAACACTCTCGAATATGCTCGACACCCAAAGTACCCGTAAATTCGCTTGCTTTGCATGTACTAAATTGCTTTAGTCGAATTATCGTGCACTTGGAAAGGAACAACTATGGAAGAAGGGCAAACAGTTTATAGACTCTTCTAGCTATGTAAAGACATGAGGGGAAGTTCATTTTAACTGTCGAATACAACTTATCGTTTCCTTTAGAAGTGTCTATTTCGCAATGCACTTTATCGATAACTGTGCCACCAAATATATGTAAGTCGAAATAGCCAATACTACGAAACCGGTGATTTATAAAGCTAGAACTTAGTTCTATCAAACTTTGTACAGGTGTCAATAGTTGCTGCGTCGTCGTGCCGTTACGTGTACTGGCAGCGTAGCTCCTTAGAATACCTCTTCGTTAAGGAACCGTATCTAGCCTGCGTCGTCACTACGTTGATAGCTAGAGATATAACAACTAAACTGTATGCGATGAATAACAAAATCGTTACCGAGAGAGGCTCCCACCTGGATATACGATTGCCGAGCATATCGCACGCGCTGGCACGAAGTCCACGAAGGCTGCGCTCTACAGCGAAGCCCCCTCCGCCGACCACGGTCCAGCCGGTGCCGCCAGAGAAACGGTCAAGTAAGTTTTCATCGCATGCCGATGCCGATACACAATCACAATCATTTTGACAAAAATTCATACGCTATTTGTTACCCGTTTATTAGATTTACTCCGGAAATTAGTATCTATTTAGTATTTATGCAGAATACTATAAAATAAATAAAGTGTCCTATAAGAATTGTAAAAAAACATGAATATCGATAATAATAGACGTTAATTAATCTGTTATCATTAAATTAGAGTCAATGATCTGCAGTATTTACCTACTTACTTGCGTACACAACGGCTCTACGTGTTTCCGGCAATCATGTTGAACAACGCTCAACTATGTTTGCGTTGGCGTGTTGATTACAAACAAGTTCATAATTTGTTTTGAAAAACAAACCTTCGCCCTGCGTGTTAACTAAATGACCTTGCTTCGTTATATCTGCTCTATTCAAATTTATCCACTTCATTGGATTGCCTTATTAATTGAGAAACAAGAAACATTTATAAACGGTTGCAATTTAAATTATTTAGTACTAGTGTGAGTTATAATAGTAATATGACAGGCCGTTTTATAGTCATTTATCTAACTGGCTCAATGTAAGTCAAAGTTCTGTACAGCATCTGGTTTGAAAATAATCAATAATTGGTATGAATAGTGTCGTGCATAGCAAAATGGGAAAGAGGCCCTTAATGGGCGCGAATTGAATAAACTAGCAAATTGTTTTATGAATTAATCTCTTCGGTGTCGCAATACATCTGTGAGTGACATTTCGATAAGACTTTCAGGGATCGCACACACCAATAACTGTGGCAAAAATCGTTCGGTACATTGATAAAATTGAAAGAATGTAAACTGAACAGTGCATATTGTCCCAACAGACTGTTGGGCACGAGACACTGCCGCCACGTCGGCCGCGGCCAAGCGTAACGGAGTGACCGCTGCGTACAGAGACGGGGACGAGGAGTTGATGCCGCTGGCCGCGCACGAGGCGCCCGCCGCCTCCTCCGACGACCTGTCCGTCGCCGATAGCTGTCCCGACACCTCCTCCAAGTACCACAGCTGCGAAGCTGTCGAGACCGACGATGAGTTACGGCACTAAATGTAACCAACATAAATAAACTACTTTTACATTAAATAAAATTGAACGAATTTGTCGTTTTTGTTTTGTTTATACAGCGGAAAGAGTGATATTTTTTATATGACTATATATTGAATGCTTTGTACCATTTCTGTAACGCGTTAGGGTGACAAATCAAGGTCTACAAATAAAAGCCGGCTAACATTTAACACCGTTCAACATTGCTCGTGAAGCTCCGTTGACCTTTCCAAATATTAGACTTGCTCGGGCCGGAACGCGGGGCTATTTACCTAAATGCTAAAGCGTACCATGTCTTTCTTTAGATTATAAAGTCAAACAGTTTTTATAATAGATATTTAAACTTTAAGTAACTACATACATAGATATCATCGCTATGAGGAAAATATTATCTTTAATTATTGGGTCATTTTAATAACTACATGTAATAATTTCTAAACCGAGTGACTTATGTTCGTTTTAAGCTTTTTAGTTATTTTTAAGCTGCGATTATATCAGGTTGATATGTCGCTGACGCACGTCGGGCGTTCTGAGGCTTGAGACAAGCAACTGCAATTTGCCATTCACCGCATGTCTGCTAGCCCCATTTTGACAGAAATGGGTCGTATGTGAAAGAAATGGTCCCTTAGGCACTTAACGCACGATCAATGATTAGCGATAAACGATAAATACTCAAAGTAATCTGTTTGGGGTTGTTCCTCTACAGATTATGAAAGAAAACAAAAGAAAAACTACGTTTATTTGATTTGTGACGTTTGTTAATTGTGGTCAATAATAATAATAATATTAATACGCTTTATTGTCAATATTGAATCAAAACACGTATATATTCATGTCATATTTTTTTTAATACGAAAACATTGAGAAGTAGTCCTTAGTTAAGTACAAAGACCCTGTTTTAATTTGTTTTGTAACTCCAACCTTTCACCGTCGCCCGAGCGTTGGCTGGTGGAAAATGCCATGAGGCGTTCCCCTTTGTCATTATCTAGGTTACAATAAAAAATAGATAAATAAGTACCAACGTTTCTAAACGTAACTAGATGTTTAAAAACGTAAATGCATTTGATACTTATTACAATAAACACGTTCTTTGTATATCTACAGTGTAGATTGTAATATACTCAATTTTATTCAATTATGGCGGATTTTATTATCTTTTCTCGTCATCGATAAGCCAGGCGTTTGTAAGTTTAGGTAGCTGTTACCGAGCCGCTTACAAGTAGCACGATATGCATGTATATTATTATGGCGTTTCCATTAGGTACCTGACGCTTGGAAAACTTTTTGTTAATGTTATATACTCAATTGGTATGAACTGTGTCAATAAACGTATACTATCCGAAAATGTCTATTGTATTTATTTTACAAATAAAAGTATTAGATAATTTTAAGCAAATCAAAAAAAAACAAGAAAATTCAATTTTTTTAATCTACCCACATCACTTATGTAGCATATTCCACAAACATTTTTAGGTTGTTCGTGGGCAAGCCAGTTATTTAAATTTTGAATTCAGATACTAGTGATGCATTACACGCTGAAAAGATCTATCAAGAACATGATGTTGTCAAATTAAGTGCATCCAAAGCTTATTAAACGTCAAAAATCTTGAAATTTGCCCTTAATGTACCTTTACAATGTCGCTGGCGTTAGCTTGAAGCTTTTTTATGGTAATTGCACAAGTAGTGCAAAGTCAATTAGCAGTTTGGGGTTGAAGTAGCAGCAAGCTATGGAACATTAAGAACTACCGCCAAAAACTGTCGCGCCAACGCGTCTGTTTAGCGAGATGAGATTCATTTGGCTGCAAGGCTTTCCATCTGTGGTCGCGGATGTTTGGCAGGTCTGGGCGGAAATCTGCTGGGCTTGTTGGCAATCTGATGGTCGACCAGAGCCAAATGATGCTTCCGTACGCTTCTGCAGATGGTAAGGATTTTCTATTGCATTATTGAAATTTCTCGCTCGCTACACCCGCTATAGCATTCGATTTCGGCTTAGTAAAGTAAGAATGCAGCATTAAAAGATTCTCTCTCTGAACCTCCGGGTAGGAGTCAATAGCCGAGACGAGGAGGTAAGAGAAGTAGAGGTGTACGATTATGAGAGTTTAATACATATCAGTATAGATAGAACAAATACATATTGTGTAAATACTTGTCAATACAAAAACATAGTCATCTTAAAGTGCTGCGGTGTTTCAATGTACAGAAAAATCGTTCACGGCAATCCTAGATTACATTGCTCACTTTGTATTGTTGGTTACAGATGAATTAAAACTTTTATTCTTTGCTCTATATTTCAACCAGGCATATCGTACTTTTACGTATTGAACAAATGCTTAAATGACACACAACAGCGATAACGACGTGAAGGCTTGTCGGCCGGTCTGCGGGCATAAATAAACTGATTATTAAGTGTCCATATTGTAACTGCAAATGGCAATAAATTGTAAATTTATATGTTTGTATATGCACTTATATACTTTTTGTATTTTTTTAAAATGTAATAGACGTTCTATGCATTTGAAGTGTTCGAATTATTCATTCTATAATATTATTATAGATTCTCAGAAAGCATGTTAAAATATCTTGAAATCATTGACATAAAATAATGTTCTTGTGTGGGGTTTGTGTAAAAAGTAACGTTTTTAGTTTGACCTCTTTCTTTCGAAATAGTCCAAGTTGCAAACGAGCCTTGCATGCACTTACCAAAATACCGTCGTCACCCATGGTTTATGGTTTTATGTAACGTTAATTACGAGAACTGGCTCGCGTTTAGGAAGCCAGGGAGGGTAAGTAAGCGGCGACCTACTTCGCTGCGTGTATTGACTTCACCTTTATCCATTGCTAATTAACATTCGCAAAAACACCTCCCAAAGATTTCAATTTAATTGCAAACAAAAGAGCTCTATAAATGTCATAAGGGGCTAGTTCTTTCTATTACGTTGCAGAATTTTTTCCAATACACAATCTGTGCATTTATATAAAAGTAAACTACGTGAAAATCAAATAAGCGAATTTCATTCCAAGTGAAACACGGCCAACCTGTAATAAAAATAGCGTATCGTAAGTGCGACTGGTCCGTGTACCGTAGAAGATTTAGTCTATTTACGTAATTTACTTCGTTTATTCTCACTGAACCGATATGAAATGCTAAAGGTTGAAATATTGATTGCTGTTTGCTCGATGTTAATGCGCCGTTCAACAATCAATCACTTGTGCTATTATATCCGTTTCTGTTGTATCTCATTCATATACCTGTAATGTATTTACAAACGGAATAATACGTGTATGAATTTTAAGCAATGCTGACTAGGCCATTCAAAGTCCATAATAATTATAAGAATAAAACTATGTATATGAGTCGTGAGATTCCTATATATTATACCCAATTTATTAGCCACGATACCCGTATCTTTCCCTATCGATCCGAGTAAATTACTCAATGAGTCTCGTACGTAATGCAAATGGCGATGGAACTGTGTGATAGGAAACGATAAAGATTGGATCACTAGCTGCACGGAGTTGGTCAAGGCTTGGCTGTCCGCAATCTAGCTCTCATAGGGTGGTCACTAAACGTTTTTTAGCAATGACCATTGATTTCATCTAAACAATGAGACGTAACTAGCTTTGGAAAAGTAATATTAGCAGGTGAAGAATAATTGTCATTCACGTAATGTTCCGTTTTGAAGTGATACTGATATCTCCACCATGATTGGACATCTCTAAGAAACTAAGGAAAGAGGACAAAAAAATAAATAATACAGTGAATCATATCAATGAATATAATGTCATGAATTAAAAGTAGAGTGACGATACATTAAAGTATAATTATGTAGGTACATTAGTTGCGCCAGCAGTTTGAAACGCTTGGAATATTATTTTTAATAGGTTATCGAATTTCCTACATTTCCAAAGTACCTTCGCTTTTTAAACTTTATTTGACTTTAAAGTTTTCAATTTTCACGCAGGAATACTAAACAATCCCGAAGTATTGTTACTATTTTTCTATGTACTGTGTACCTATCTTTCAAGCCAGCCCTATCCAAATCGGTTCAGCAGTTTCAAAGAATACCCAAAGTATAATCGAGCAAGCACACAGACAAAAAAATTAAAAGGATTGTATGATGAAATACCAAATAACCCTATGAATTTCAGAAATCGATATTATATTGAAATCACAGACAGACACTTCAGCTTTATTTATATATTATTTATTTAGATCATGTTTAAAGAATAGTCCATACGTATTTTTTTCGTTTAACTATTCATTGTGCGCAAACGCCCTAACACGATGCTTTCTTAACCATGAATGCAATACAACAGTTGCTCAGCTTTAAATGCGATTTACCATTTCCAACGTTATCTGATGGCCTACGAGGTGCCTAACAAAGAAGCTCTAAATAGCATTCACGTAGACCGATGTGCGCGAAAGTCCAGAGTTATTGCAGATCTACGAAACCTATACCTAAAGGATGTATACGAACATATTTCAGAAAATGAATATATTCACAAATGTTCTGTAAAGCTTCTAAGACATTGATCAATCGCAAATTAATGATCCATATCCGTCTTGGAGATTCTCTCCGGTAGGATAATGTGACTTACAACAGTACTTTATTAGACCTTCCTGTATGTGCTTCCGTTCGATAGCGAGTGACTAATCATCGGTTCACTCATGTCATTTATCTTAATGCAGAAATGTGCTTGCTACGGGTAATGTAATGAAATCAATATATTTTAAACAATTCACTGATTAATATTATGCGCAATAGTCCTTCCCCACGCTTCGCACTATCGCCATATAATAATTCGTTACAATCGCCTCAGCGATTTAGCCGTAAAACTATAACAGACAAAGTGAATAAAATACTTTTGCATTTATAATATTGGTATGGATGATTATTTTTGTCAGATGCACAAACCACAAAAAATATACTGTATGTTAGTTGTACTGTATATCGGCGGCAAAACCGAGATACAAATGTTTATTACGTCCCTGCTGACATAAATCGGTACACATAATTTCTAAATGTAGATTCGTAATAAAAAATGTCTATTGTATACTTTATTTGTGTCGTATGTTATTCTGTGACAAGTTTATATTCAATATATACCTATATTAACTAAATCCTCAACCACTTCGAACGAATGTCTACATAACTACATCTTATTTTTGCTTTTGGCTATATGTATTAATGTAGGTTGTTGATTCTTAAAATCTTTTTCTAAGATAGGAAATTTATAATTGAGGTTAAGCTTCATTGGGCGGGACTTGAGGGTAACCGAGATATATTTAACGAACGAAAGTAGCGTTTAATTTTAAAACAATGTATATAAATATTAATTAAGTTTCAGCATATATAGATAGGATTTAGTTTTTAAAGATATGGAATAGAAAAACGTTAATGTATAAGAAAATATATTAAAATAACTTTGATGACATACACGATATTGGGTCTATGGCATAGGAAAAATTGCGTCACTGCAAGGTCCGATCTGCGTCCACAGCTGGAGAGTTGCCAGCTACTAATCGCGATGAAGTTATACATTTAATCGCAGGGAACGAATAGCAACCTGTGTATTAAACATTCAAAGAAACTTTTGACCACATTTGTAAAAATATGTATAGTAATGCAATGCAATTGTATTTGTTCACGTCGGAGCGTACGCCTAAGTAGATATATAGATATCCCAAAATGTCCGTCAAACTGTCAAAGGTCGAAGAGGAGGGTCCCATTTCACGGTAACTTTAGATATATTAACTTCTAAACGTTATTAAGTTATACATCCGTCTCTAAGGAATTAAATATGTAGCGCTTAGTATAATATACTTAAAATTTGTTGCATTATATATCGTTGCGTATGATATAAGTGAAAAATTACACTGGAATATTTCACGAATTACATTAAAATACACATACAAAATGAATTATCGCGCGGCGTTGGGGCTGTAGATTCGGAAGAGCTACGTCACTGCAAGGTCCGGTTCGCGTCCGTGGCTGGAGCGCTGCCAGCCACTAATCGTCACGCATTTATACATTCAATCCGATGCCGAAGAAAAAATACCTTTCCATCATATTACATTGGAAGGTATAGAAATTTATTTTTCAATACAACGCTATCATTTTTAAAGATTAATTCAATACATTGTAAATAATACTGAAATCTTTCTAGGGATGTGGAGTACAATAAATAAAATAAATTAAAATCAGCGCAGTAACAACCTTGGCAACAATAGTAACCAACTTTAGCTTTAACATTGTGAAGTTAATTGTCAAAGGCTTAAAGGATTAAAGTTTTTAAAGACGACATCATAGAAAAAGTCAATAAGTGTCATAATCAACTAAGTAGTTTGCTGTTCTACGTTCCAATTTAGACGCCAACTTTACACTTTTCCGAAAGGCATGCCATTAGTCAAGAATTTTGATAATTTGATTTCGATTTTCGATTCAAGGACTTAGTAAAGCAGTGGCGTGCCAAATTGACACTTCGAATAAAGCTAACAGATGAAATTAGCCTTCTGTATTTCAAAAATTGCTACTTCTTATTCAAACACTGATAACAATCTTGCATAACAGAGGTTGAAAATTGTAGTAACATGTAAGAGTTTTTTAAATAATTACTCACGTGAAACCTGTCGCAATATCATGGTTTGATACCTGAGACCCATTGTGAAGATTAATCTTTTTTGAAAGTTACTTGGCGTAGCTTCAAGAAACCGAAACGAAATATAGCTACATGTTCGCCAAATACTTATTTATACACCTACAACATAATTTAAATTGTATACCAGAAGGTAGTTATAGTGAAGTACCTACGTCGAAATGTAGATACGCCGTGTGTTTACTCATTTAACTGAAATTCTTTGAAACTGTATAGACGCAAGCTGACTTTACCTTATAGACAAATCGCTTCCTCCAATACACATGTTTCTTAATTGTAATTGAAATTTTCTAAAAATATACATTACTTTATTAAATATATATATATATATATATATATATAGATATATGTAAGAGTGTTTATTTTTATAGTAATATTATTTTTATATATACAAATTTTTTAGTGTCTACACGTAAGAGATCTCGCAA
>DWDX01002281.1:0-15630 GCA_018245675.1 Agara michaeli
TTATTTTGTTACACTTTTTTTATTTTCATATTATTATCATTACTATTTTTAACACGCGGGCGAAGCCGGGGTTAACAGCTAGTCTAAAGTAAACATTAAATTGTCATTAATATATCAAGAATTTTCAAGAATATATTCTCAAATGTATAATTTCTGCATTTTTAAATGAAAAATACAATGCTCACGTTAAACAGGTAGCTCTTTTAGCATGCCTAGATACGAAATACTAATGCTTATTTGACTATGAACGGCAAATTACATGTTGTACATAGTTAATTATTTATTATGTTAATAATTATTCAAAGAATCTCTTTATCGTTCCTTATATAATTTTATATTATTCACGTGTAAATAATTAATTTTCTTTCATAATTCTTTAATTAAAGTTGCAAATATTATTCTTAAATTAATTATCAATTATTTAACATTAAAATGTACAGCCGTACTACTACCGTACAGCTACTGTACCGCTACAGCTACCGTACAGATATTAGATTTATTTTCTGACAAACTAGACCAGTTTGTCAGCCGTTAACTAGTCTTTCAACGTATTGGGTCTAGTATTGGGTAATTTAATAATAAATAACTTATTGTTTTGAAGTAGAACATATTTGGCAAACAAAAAGGAAAAAGATCATTGATCTCGTACAATATCTTTGCTGTGTACCATTTTATTGAATAGATTCGCTGGTTTGGTAATATGTGCAGGCGGTACGCCGTTAGTACCAACATCAATATACAACTATTTCTTCCTAACTTGTGTTTAGTCTGAAGGTAAGGATTACCTATAGCATATATAGATATATTCATTGAAGCGATTATCTCATTTTTGATGGATAGTAACACGCGTGCCACAAACTTAGAATATGATGGACATATTACGGTTATAAGTAGTATCAAAATCAACTGACACATCAGTCCGTACACAGCGGCCACTTCTCACGGCTCTTGTTCGTTTGGCTCTTCATAAAAACAATTGGTTGCACAGAAATGCTACGAAAAAAGTTTATGCTTGCAGGAAACCGACCGGAGCTTGTGGAAGAATATTTCAGTGGTTCTCTGAAAGATTTAGGACTGGACTACATAGACATGTATCTGTTGCATACGCCCTTCGCCTTCCAGCACGTACCTGGCGACGTGCATCCTCATAACCCTGACGGCAGCATGAAAGTTGACCTCACAACAGACCTCGTTGGCGTGTGGAAGGTACCTGTACCCGCTAACAACTAATTGAAAGGTGGAAGATTTATTAAAGTCGTTATAGCTTCGTAATAGGTATATATCACGTCTAATATAAATAAAATAATAATAACATTCATAATTATAATACCATAAAATAGGTAATTTTTATATTTAATACTTTCATAACTAATGTTTTTTTGAGGAGACGTTTCTAAATTAATTCTTGATATAGATAATCTGTGCCAATATCAGGAAAATCGTCATGGAGACTGATTGTTGAGTATTGTCAAATTAGTTGTTACATTTTTATAAGTTTAGGTTTTTAATATGTAATCAATAAAATTATGACTATGCGTCTCTAATTACGAGCATAAGAAAAGTAAAAAATACAACATGGGTGTGTCTTTCCCGCCATATTGTACTACAATTAATAAAAATCCAACGCCTCATACTAGAGCAAAACATAAAAACCCAATTTATCGAACTGACGCGATTTACAAAGAGTGCACATATTCCAAATTTTTAAGCAAACGCCCTGTGACGTACAAAAAAATGTTTAAATTATCTTCCCAATCGTTACATACGGCTGGTCAAACGTTAAACAATAAATTACACGATCACTTTGCCTGGACTAAAGTTTACCGATCGCCGGTAGAAAAGAGACACGATGATCTGCAAAATGCTACCAAAAATAAAAGTGCAGAATCGCTTAAATCAATAGTAATCAGTTTAAGTGACGAAATTATGGAGACAGACAAAGGAGTTCATGAAACTTCTGTATACATTAAACCATCGCAAGTAATGACTCAAATTTCATCGACTTCTGTTCCGAAACAGAGAATCACCGTCCCTAAGAAGAAATCGATTTGGTATAATTTAACGCCAAAGTTAGTTTGCCCTTGCTGCACCGGCTGCGATGACCGCCTGACTACGCTGATTCAATCTAACGACGATACTATAGAAGAATACGAGAACGTAGATTTAAAATCATCTAACGTTGAATTTCTGTCTTTAAACGCAGAACCATCAATAATGAGCATTATACATCTTCATAGAACAATGGCTAAGAAAACGAAAGCCCAGAAATTTTATGCTAGGGTTTTGCAAGTAGTCGTTCATAATACCATTAAAAAAATTTCGTTCATTCTATATTAAATAGTGTACTTGGACTTAATAAAGTGCAATATGTATAACAACAAGCTCTAGTAATGTGAATTTGTCCTATTATGTAAACACTGGTGAAATGTGGGGGTGTACTACACTCCTCTGCCTACCCCTTAGGGGATTACAGGCGTGATGTTACGTTTACTAATTTCAAGATTGGTCATTTTAAAGCTTTTTGCCATTCCTTGTTGTTTGTGTATGTTCCTCGTGTTGTTGTATGTTTATTGTATTCCACAAAGATTCTAGTGTTATAGGAAATATTAAAACAAATGTGCTCAAAATCATTTGAATACATAAGTACAGTACCTATAAGTGCAGTTATGTGACACACTTGTCATGCAAACATTGTTGTGTTTATAAACAAATAATATTTTTTATTGATGCTAGTAGGTAATGTAATATTTAACACATCATGTCATTCGTGTCAAGCAGGCAACAACTGCCTGTAACATCTATAACAATCTAACACGTTTTATTGTTATAGTTATTAAATCTATACTCAGTTTTTTTGTTTTATTTCTTATTACATTGTATGGACATGGCATGGACAGTGTTCTATGTTTAACAATTTTCGCTAGTTACATTGTTTTAAATTCCCACTCTATAACATTTTGGAAAATTACTATAGCTTTCTTACTCCTAGGAACCTGATCGAAATTGGCATTACATAATAATCATTACAATCATTAATTATTTATTATCCACGTTTTGAGCCAGCGAACAAAATGCGGCTGACACTTTTCAGTTGAAACATCAATATCTTATCATTTATCTGTTCCGTGTGTTAAGGCTATATTAAAGCTGAAGGAGTCTGGCCGGGTGCGGTACGTAGGCGTGTCCAACATGAACGAGGAACAGATCTCGCGGCTTACGCTGGTGGAGAAGCCGGCGTGCTTGCAGATCGAAGTGCACGCGCTCTGCCAACAGACGCATATGCTCGCCGTTGCTAAGCGTTTCGGCATCCCTGTCGTGGCGTATTCGCCTCTCGGTTCTAAGGGTCTTACGGATTCACTAGCCGCTAAGAATGGGTACGTTAAACTGCATATTTGTATTTTATATAGTTAAATTCAAATAGTTCCATAGCAGGTATATTCATATATTTAATGAAAATCATTCATCATATCATACATGTACATATGAATATATATCAGGTTGACTGGGAGAAAAGAGCCAGCGCACAAAAATCCCTATACCGTTTTAAAACAAGAGAAAAATAAATTCCGTATTGACTCTTGAAGGCAAAGATTACTAGATTTGTGCGTAGAAAAAAATGTTTCTAAAAATTGGTACCGTACAGGCGGGAATATCCGAGCCTGTTGGATCTGCCGGTGGTTAAAAAGATAGCAGCGGCTCACTCGCGCACGCCGGCGCAGGTGCTGCTGCGGCAGCTGTTACAGCGCGGAATTGCCGCCATCCCCAAGAGCACCGATCCCGGCAGAATCAAACAGGTAGGTCTAACATACTGTCAACTGAACGAAAGTTATATAATAGTAATCGTGTGATTTATAATCAAACAAGAATCACGTTTACGAAGGCGAATGCGATTCCTAGTAAACGTGTTTTGGATGGTAAGTTTAAGATGACAGGGTGTCTTAACTGAATTGCTCAGTAATTCAGAAACATTTTCAAAGAAACTTTCAAGTTTATTAACACCTTGGGTTTAATGTCCAAATTTGATGTTCCTAGCTTCACTCTCAGTAGTTTAGGCTATGTGAAGTAAAATCAGTCAGTCAGGACATGTCTTTTTATATGTAATATTTTATACATGATATTTCATTTGTAGAATATATCAGTATGGGACTTCGAGCTGAATGAAAAGGAGATGGAGGAATTGGCAGCACTAGACCGCGGCGAGGACGGACGTATCTGTGACTTCAGTTTCTTCGCGGGAGTGGAGAAACATCCCGAGTTCCCCTTTAAAAAATAAATCTCTGCTATAGTTTCAAACTAAGAATGAATGCGTATATAAGTACAATAATTCAAGACAACATTTGCCGACATTAATATACATACAAAACGCCAGAAAATTTAAAAAACATCTGGGGCGTTAGCCCTTTAACTTAACGTTAGCCTTTAAACTTTAATTTCAAAAAAGAGAAGCATCATAGGACGCTTGGTAGATGTGAAAAATTAAAAATATTTTATATATTTTTTGGAGGTATTGGAATTTAGTAGCGATTTAATATACATTATATAAAAATGTGTTAACTGTGCTGACGCTACCGTGCCCAGTTGCGCATCACACAATTGCACATATTTGCACAGACTTGCACACACTTAAACACACTTGTACACTCTTGTTTGTTCTCGCACTTGCACTTGCACACACACACACACACACACACACACACACACACAAACACGTGTAAATTACTCTGTATGGAGTCCAGTGGAGGGAAGCGTCCCGTGAATCGAGGCGACGCCTCGTCCGATGATTTCACTCCCATACCCCGCCATAAGATGTTTCACATCAATAAAAATTTTACCATTTACTATTGGTTTCTTAATTCTCCTATAAATAGCGATGTATAATAAGTACTACAATAATAGCAGTGATGTTATTTAAAAAGTACGACACCAATGTATGAAATTAAAATTACTAAATAGATATTATACATGTGTATATCAGTCTCGATGATTAAATTACTATGCTCCATTGTACAATTTTTAAATTAAAAAAATTAACCACATATTTTGAGCAGTATCCATATTGATGAATTAAAGTACTCCAACATTGTATTATATTTCAGACAATTTGAACATAAAGCATTTCTTTGGGATAAGTTTAAATATTAAATGTATTAACACTCATAATATATGGAACAAATCTTCAAAAAACAAGATATTTAATTGTTAATAGCTATATAACTAGCAGAAGGTGGGGTCAAAGTAAAGTTTACGTGATGAAACGAGGAACTTTATGAGCGAAAGTAAATAGTAAGTTTAAGGGCAAAAGTTAATCGGCCCTCCTTCCAGCTTTAACGCGCCAGGTCATGTTTCTTGAAAGATTTCATTATCCAGGTTAGACATTTAAAGCGACATTGAATGTAATCATTGTGTTGGAGTGAGCAAAAATCACTCTTGCCACGTCATTATGGATCAAGGACCCTGTAAAGGTCGCTTTCTGACGTAACGCTATTTCACTTTCAGCATCGACAGCTATTGTAGTAAGACACTAAACTAATGATAGCGTCGATGCTATGAATAGTATCAGTACTGAATAGTATCGTAAATATTGCTCTTCATCAATTGTTTTGCTGTATAGTGTTACTTAGGGCGGTTTCAGACTAGCGTTTGTTACGCGCTTATAAGCTCGTCTTTGGAAGCGCATGTAGACACGTATAGGCGGACCTTTTTGCATACGCGCAACAACACGCAACGCGCTTTTCAATAGATAGTATCCATAGTGGGTACATGCAGGTAGGTAGGTCAGATGTCCACACTATCGGTATAATGACTAGTTCATCGGTATTGTGACTAGCTGCATCGATAGAAAGCAACCAAAGTTTGAAGCATTCTTACATAAATGACAGGTTTAGTACGATATGATTAAAGAGAATTGATAGATAGTTATCTTTGCAGGAATTTTAATAAAACATCAGTCAAAGGCTTAAAATGACAATAAAGCTCGGTCATTTCATTAAAAATTGCACAATACCTTAAGTAAATGGTCACCGAGGAATTATTGAATAAATGAACAAATGATTGAATTTACACTCATAAATAAATCTAATTATCATTGTTATGAGTATAAACACGAATATCGTATCTACCTGCTAAATTTAGTGTTGTGAATTATATTCTAATCAAAGATTTGAATATAAAACATATTAATTTAGCGAGGCTTACGTATGGTATTATCAGAGACATGTCTCGATTGACAGATCCAGCGTCAAAAAACTTAAATTGCTGAAGCTAGCAACACTAAAAGCTAAGCACCGAGGAAGGATTTTTTGATAATCCCCTATTTAGATATTAAACAGGGATTGAAAAGTTGGTGACTCAAATCGAAATAAAAATGTCTTTCCAAAATCATCTTTATAAATGTTAATGCTCACTGCTGCTAAAAACACTGAAAAATTTCCGACGCAAAGAAAAAATTGAAGCTTACTTACGGGCAGTTTAGTTGGATAATAGGTACGGTCTCAACATAATATTTACAATTTGAAATTACATAACAAGCAACGAATACAATACGGAATACTCAACGGAACCACTTTTATAACTACGTTTTCTGTCGGAATAAATTTAATACATAAACCTACACAGTATAAAACAAAATACTTCTACAATACCAAGGAACTACGTGTTACACTTAATAGAAATTGACATATCATTGTTTTTACTTTTCAGTCGGGCTAATTCAGTCGAGTAACGAACCCCGGACTCTCAATACGTGCTCAAGCTTATATCGTAGTGATCTGTAGTGCAGTGATGAAAACATCATGGCGTATATATTAAAAGGCTTTGTCAAGTTGTATTACTACCTGAATGAAGAAATCGCGGGTACCGAGAAAACTAATTTCTAATTTGATTTGGAAATAATTATCTGCAACTTGTGCAAAAATTTTAAATTGTCAAGTGTGTTGTGTCTTAGATGTTCCTAATTTTGTAAATTAATATTTATGTGTAAATAAATTAGACATGACAACACAAAAATCTCTAGTTAAAAAATATACTACTGTAACGCTGGTAGACGAAGTAGATTTCTGGAAATGTATTTCTTTAATTATTATATGAAATAGTAGATTCGCCCGCGGCGTCGCACGCGCATGGGACTATATTACAATAAACCATGCAACACTATTTTTAAGTATTTTTTTAAGTCTATGCCTACGCATATTTGCAATAAATCTATAAGAGATATAAAAAAACAATAAAAACTTTCAACCACTGTTATACCCCCTTAGAGGCGGAATTTTCAAAAACTGATAAACACATCTTTTATGAACCCAAAACTGTACTTGGATTTAAGATATTTATGACAGTCTGAGAACGTTAAGCTACGACTCAAGATGATATCTGTAGGTACATTAAGTCTAATATTTCTAGATCCGCGGACACAAAATTGGCCATTGATGCGGACCCCGTGGCCCGGGCTGGTCTTGGTGGGGTTGTACTTGTTGACGGTACTGCGATGGTTGCCGAACTACATGAGCAAGCGTCCCGCCTACGATCTACGGCGGCTGATCGCATTTTATAATATTACACAAATATTCTTTTGCGGCTATGTCGTGTACTATGTAAGTTGTCAATACTTTTTCAAAACCATAACCATTTTGAATTAACTTTTTGGAATAATAAATGTAAAAGTTATCTACACCTACCTTTGTTCCCATTGCGTAAGGATATACAAACAGCAATGTTCAATTTACGTGGTTGTTGGTCTCTATAATTTTGATGCAAATTATTCCCTGAAAAATGCGCTACTTGACAACGAAAGTCTCTTCGAAGTAAATTAGTACCTACCAAATTAAAATTGATTCTGCTGTATTCTGATACGCTAGGTAGATGAAAAAAACTGAAAGACATTATGAAAATGCGTATTTGGGATTTCATAATGTGACAGGACAAAATGCATCAACAATCTATTTTTACGCAATACGTTACATCTATACATTAAGCTATATTTGTAATTTCGATTGCAGAGTCTGACACTGGGCTGGCTCAGTCACTACACGATATTTTGTCAGCCAGTGGACGAGGGCCCAAACGGCGTTGAATATGCTTGGAACGTCTGCTACGCGTACTTCATTATAAAAGTCATTGACCTCATCGACACCGTACGTCGTTAAAAACAATTGATTTTATAACTTTTTAAAATAAATTACAGTGTGTGTGTGTGTGTGTGTGTGTGTGTGTGTGTGTGTGTGTGTGTGTGTCTGTAAAACGTCATTATCCTACTCTTCACGCTTTTAACGAGGCCTTTTACATCGCATTGATCCAGAGTCAAGCATATCTCTACTCTTACGTCAAAATATTATGTCCTGCTCATTTCTGCACACCCTACCCTCTTTCTGTAATTGTCTTCTCTAATGCACATAGGTTGTCTGGAAGAAATCGCAATCTATGCGACAAGACCGCCAATTGCATAGTCGTTTGTGTACAACTATTTTAATTTGTTCTTATTTGTAAAATTTAGTGTGCAATAAAGTATATTATTATTATCTACTAACCCAAACAACATTATTGGCAAAAACGTCTATCGCAATTTCTAATTTTCTAACCGTAGTGAACGACAACGAAATCGAATGAAAGATTGAACGATGACGACCGAAACACTGTCGAAAATGCCGTCAAAAGTAGAGTGCTTCAGTCCAAGAATCATCAGTGTCTATCTTATCTTAGGATTTTTAGCGATCCATCACAAAATATAGAAGGAAGAACATAATAATTAATAAATATATTTAATGTCACATTTATGTCTGTCTTGGTTTTAAAAATAAGATATTGTTAAATTACATTAAACGGCCGCTTTTTAAAGAGGATTAATGATGAGAGCTTTTTATGGAATGTACCTTAATATATTTACAGTTCAAATGTTGCTTTTAGGTCTTTTTTGTGCTGCGGAAAAAGCAAAATCAAGTATCATTTCTTCACATCTACCATCATTTCGGAATGGTACTAGTTTCATGGGGTATGGTGAAGTGGGTCCCAGGTATGTAACGTTACTTAAATCACAATTAAAATTTCCTATTTCAATATTAGCTTTGCAAAGCTGTGTTATCCGCATAGATTTCGATCCAATGGGAACTTTGCAATACATAATACGTAGCCTACATGTTTCCCTGTAACCTCTATCTTGCAGTAGAAGTCTTATCAAAATCGGTTCAGACGTTCCAGAGATTAGCTCGGACAAAAAGAGACCGACAAAAATTAAAAAAAGTTCGATTGTGTTTCAGTATCGTGTAAATAACTATGAGCGCTTGAGAAAAGTTATTTAAAATGTATACATTTATAGTATTCTCCATTTTTATGTGAAGAGCAAACGAGCAGCATGGATATCTGCAACAAGTGGTTGTACTAAATCTTTAATTTAATTTCTTTCCACAGGCGGACACGCCACTTTCTTTGTTTTAATCAATTCACTTGTTCACATTGTAATGTATTTATACTACTTGCTCACGACATGGGACGATTCCTACAAGCGTTCGCTCTGGTGGAAAAAATATGTCACACAAATTCAAATGGTAAGTAAAAAAACGATGTAATATAATCTACAAAATGAATATTTAAAAACGTACTAATTATACGCTATGACGGATACTCACTAGAATTTTCTTAAATTGACAAGCATCAGGCAACTTTTGTAACGTCTCTGAAAAGCGTTACGAACAAGGTGTTGCCAGGAGCAATAGCGGAATTTCTAGCAAAAACCTCGTTCGTTTCATTCGTTCTAAGCTCGATCCTGTATAGTGTATACGAACCTTCTACAAATAGACTGAGGCCGCTCTTTACAGCGACAGGTCGACGGAAGTCAAGTTCTATTCGGTATATTAACAGTATTACGGCTAAACTTGAAAAGTGGACCCTCTTCTATTAATTATAGATATTCTATTATATAGTAGTACAATTATGAATTTAATATTTTTATTTTGTCGATTTCAGTTGCAGTTTACAATTGTCCTATTCCATTTCATAGTGCTGGCGATGGCCAATGACTGTAATTTTCCACGTTTCCCGGCGTTCATTCTTATCCCTCAAAATCTCTTCATGGTGTTGTTGTTCGGCGACTTCTATTATAAAGCTTACATTAAAACTAAAAAGGATTAGTATAATGAAAATATTAAAAAATAAAAACAAAGTAAATTGGTTTGTTTCTATTGGCATCATACAAAATAGCATCCCCACATCAAATGGCATCATCACATCAAATAGCATCACCACATCAAATGGCATCATCACATTAAATAGCATCACCACATAAAATAACATCATCACATAAAATAGCATCACCACATAAAATAACATCACTACATAAATTAGCATTACCACATCAAATGACATCATCACATCAAATAGCATCCTCACATCAAATAGTATCACTACGTCAAATAGCATCACCGCATCAAGTAGGGTGCAGCGCTAGAGTCTCCACTAACAAGTATACAAAGTGTTGTACCAATTTCCATAATCACAATTTAATAAGTTCTTCAAGAATAAATGATAGGGGAAAAGTATGCTTACCAATCAAATATGTTATATAACAATCACTATCCATTAAACTGAAATAGACAAACAAAAACAAACTCTACTTCAAAATATTTTTAATCCAAATTATTATATTATTGCGCTTAGCACCAATTGACAAATATTGAATATTTGTGTATTTATAATAACAACTAGAGCTATAATATTAGAATGTGACGTTTCATATACGAGAATTATTTGAATAACACAACTGAAAATTGTAAAGTCAACGTTAATACACAATGTTATAGCTGACTAAGTCTACTAAAAAGATTTTGCTTTACGAGATCTATAACATTGGCTTGACTGAAAGCATCAATTACTGCTTTAGTGAGACAAAGGCTACCGGTAGCGCCATCTGCGTCATCTTCATCTACCTGCTGGTCTTTGTTAGTAAACTCTTCAAGATTCGCTTTCAGCAAATCTATGAGTTGTTCATTAGTGATAATTGGAACTATTTCTATCTTGTTTTGTGGATTTTCAAGTAAGGTTTTGAGATCAAATTCCTCCGGCACTGAATCATCCAGATTATCCTCGCGAGTCTTCTGTCGCTTGATACGGTGTAATTTACGCTTTTTATCCAAGTACGTTTTCGCAACTGCCTCCAGCTGCAAGAATAACACTGCCAAAGGCGTATCTGATATATCATCCTGTAATATTAATACATTTTATTGAACTATCATCAGACAAATAGTTATGAAGTTATATTTAATAGTTATTTTGTATGTATCAGTTATATTAAGCGATACACTGCACGATCTATGACTAAGTAGCTGAGTAATAAATTCTATAAATCAATTAACAGACTAGACATTACGCGTATGGTAGCGCTCACATCAGGCAGCTTACCTCATTGGGATTGACTAATAACTTCGCAGTTTCCTGTGGCAAATCCTTGCACAACTGAGCGACTAATATTTTAATGAGCGCTTCCGACACCTGAGCTGTTGCGTCCTTTTCCTAAAAACATGAACTTCTTACAGTCACACCTCACGTTTATGAATGTTTAAATGAACAATTTAATGATAATCAACAATATTCAAGCAATCACTGGATTTTGTTGTATGATTATTTTTTTTAATAATCATCTGTGCTTGTCTTATTTCCATATTTCATTCACAGGCAGTTTGGCATCTCAATCGGGAATTTCAAATTGTATTCCGATCTATTTAGCATACTTATATCTGCTTGCATCAACATTACACTCACTACAAACTACCATTCAACTAGCTGTTCGCTCATCTATAATACTACAAGCAACATCATGGCTAATTAGATCATGGGTGACCAGATTCTAATAGCAATAACACATTAAATTGTCAGCCTTAATAGTAATAGCACTTAGAAATGGAATAGGCAATTTCTAGGCAAGTGTGCTACATCTTAGACTACACCTCAAATACTACCAGGTAAGCACAAAGTCAGGTGTAAGCTTATTTATTGTACAAAAAAAGTTGTTCTTGTCCGACAACATTTACTAAGGTGCCATTAATATTGAAGTCCCTAATCGCCAGAATCCTCATCTGCCCTGGGGCAGTGTGGTAGAGTATGCTGCACACAATCTACTATGTTTAACGATATCCATACAGTAAATGTTGCAGTGAAATAAATTTAAACAAAGAGTGATTGTTCAAAGCAAAGTTCATATTACAATAGGGAAAATTGATTTAAAAAAAGGTACTTACATGTGGGAGCCATATATTAACGGCAATATTCAGTGAATCGACATTCTGTACATAGTGCCACCAACCACGAGGAACTAACAGAGCATCGCCTGCCGAAAGCTCCACCATGCGGGCTCCTGTTAAACCTGAAACAGACAAGTAATTGACTGATACAAATAAACAAAAGGTGTTAAGTGTCAGTAATGCCAATAACTGGTCTCTTGGTGTACTACTTAGAGAACTTGATTGCTGAACTCGAGGCAATGGATTTGATTCCCGCACAGGGCAAAAATTTGTATAATAAGCACATATACTTGTTCTGTGTCTGCGTGGAATAAAAATATCTATATGAATATTATAAAGTATGTATGTATGTAGTTTATCAGTTGTCTGGTCACTTTAGTCCAGGCTTGGCCTAGTTTTGGATAAGATGTCCGTATGTGAGGGTGTCCTAAGATATTATTATTATTATTATTATTATAAAAAACAAAACCAAAAATGTGACTGTATTTCAAGTATTTAAAAAAAAAATCCTAGCCCAGCCACCACACTGGTGGTGAAGACATATTGAATGGGTGGTAAAAAGTACACTTTCTATTTGCTATTTACCATGGAAACCATCTAAGTTACTTGGGCAGTAGAAATTCAGTTCACTGTAAACACTGGACTCTTCATAAGGTACTCTTGTGGGCTTCAACCCACCCGTCTCTGGTGGGAACAGGATCCATCTCTTGCTGTAAAATTAGTAACACCTCTGTATGTTGTTTTTTTGTCTTGTGAAGTAAATAAGTTTATCAGCAATCATTATCATCATCATATCAAAACATACATTTATGGATATAGGAATCATCTGAACATCACCACAACCCGTTGTCCTATTCTTATTAGATCCTATTCCCAAGATATCAAATAATAAAAAATGTTACAGTAATAAAACAAGTTAGAAAATATTTATGAATAAACCAAGTGTCGACTTTAGAGTTCAATTAGCGAGTGTTTTAAATATCAAGTCTCTTACCTTCCAAATAATTGTGCAATAATGTTGTAACCATATGTGTCATGATGGCAGGGGGTATGTGATCCTTTGCTGCCCACCCATAGTGTGCTCTCTGCTGCCCCTTTGTCAGGATATCCAAATTGCTTCCAAGATAACTCCTGCATACATTTTGTCAATGTATCACAAAATTAACAATTACAGCCAGAATGTTAAGACAAAGTTGTTATGGTTCACTATATTATTTAATTTAAATTTATATTAAACAGACCAGCTATCTTGCAATATCTACACAAATATAAAACTGAAAAATATACATTTTTAATATTGCTTATTACTTACAGTATGACAAAATAGACAATTATATTCGCAAAGCTTAATAGTGTCTAGTAATCATCATTAATAAATTGTGTCTAAATACTTTTATAATGATTTTAGAAGGTTTAGTTTTCAGCAAACAGGCAAAAAAATTGTAAATATTTCTTATCATAGGTTAGCTGTGAATGTGAACCATACGAGTGAAGGGAATTACTCACTTTTTTATTACTGAGCAGCAACTATAGTGATTGTAAGTATAAAATCTTTAAAATTCACTAATAAAATTACTTTTTCAATACTATAACTATTCACCTTACATAACGCACTGTCCGACGATAACCATTGATGAATATATTTATAGTCAAAGTACATCCACTCGTCACCGCTGGATTTTTGTAGAAAATCTTTGAAATGCAGCGATTTTACCGCGCAACGTCTTTCCCAACACGGTTCGTCAGAAACAAAATCTTTTCGTAAACAACGAAATGGTATTTCTTTATTCCCAAATAATGAACACCATTTTTCCTCATTCCATTGGCTTATACTCCAGCTTGAAACAAAACTTGGAAACACTAAAGGAACTGTAGATCTAGTAGTCAAACTTCGAATTGAATCTTCGCTAAGAATAGGTGCCATCATTATCGAATTATAAAAAAATATAAAATTCACCGTTCGTCACTTTTATATAAGTTGGTTCAATGAATTAATAGACAAACAACTATACCGGTATGCACCTTGCACATGCATCAACATCTTTGTTTTAATACATAATGCTCACATTAATCAAATTATCAAATGACAACTCCAGCTGTTTCATCTCATTTCAATAATATACAAGAAATTAATGACACTGACGTTTAATTTGTTATTCAACGTTAATTTATTATTTATGCTAATAACGCTTATTATAAATATTATTTTTATACGGCAGATTTTAATTTAATTGCTGCGATGTAATTTAAATGTAATGGGGACGTCACATCAACAAAAATCAACCATATAACTTAATTATGGACAGGAATATCAGATAACCATAAACCTACTCTTGTACTAAAACTGTTTCGAACCTTTAATTTTCAAATAATTTACTTAATTTAATACTTTATAATAAATTACAAATAATGGGTTGGCAACTAAGTAATTGCCGATTTATTCAATGAAATAAAAGTGTTTTTTTTTTTTACTGAGCATGAACTTTAATATATGATGTATTTTCCATTTTGTTCGATGACCTTTCGCCATCTTTCTGACAACTTGAAAATTACATGCTTGTAGAAGGTCTGGCCTCCTTTTCGGCCAAAAACTGACTTAAATGAGATTTTATAATATTTTTTAATAACATTTTGAAACATGAATCCTATATATTTTCTTGATAAAGTTGAGCCGTGTGCAGCCTTAAAAAATTGTTCAGAACTCTAGAAGGTAACCTGGAGAAGCAGACGGATATAAATTTGAAAAAGGGCAGCATTTTATTCTCAACAGTGCATTACTTTCGTGCCGCATATAAATACTGTTCAAGCATTGTTATTACGAGAGTATGTTTTTATTGAAAAATCTTATCATTTCCACATATGAGTTTAATTATTAGAAATCATTACCTGTGAAAACCAGAAACGTTTACCTTATTATTATTAGCTACAGTTGTTTTTACCGCATTCAAATCTCAGTGCAAACATGACGAATTTTGAGGATAAAGACAATTTATCAACAGGTTATGTTATGAGACAGATGAAACCGGTTTTTATTAATTTAAAAACCAGTAAATTTGTTCTCAAACTACAACTTGTATAGGCTTTACGTAAAACATTTTGTGAAATTGTAGCTATATAAACCTTTTTTTTTCAACCCTTTTATGGTTCCGTGGACACGGGTCTCGTTTCATAATGAAAAGGTTTTAAGGCTCTGTTACTAACGTGGTAACACACACACACACACCTTTGAGAAATATGGATTACTGTAGTGTGCAGGTTTCGTAACCATATTTTTCTTCGCCGTTACAGCGAGTGCTATTTATTAATTAATTTAAATAAATATATATCTGAAGCAGTGATAGCCTAGTGGTTTGAAATTCAGCCTCCCACTCCGGGAGGTCTGGGTTCGATCCTGGCACGCACCTCT
>DWDX01002282.1:0-15630 GCA_018245675.1 Agara michaeli
ATCCAATAGTACCCAACCCGGGATTTGAACTCAGGACCTCTCGATCGGCAGTCGCGCTAGCAACCGCCCGACCAACGAGGCAGTCAAATTATATAATATATTATGTTAAAAATATAAGTAACTTTTATCGAATTAAACTTTGTTGTATCAAAAGCGTTTTATATACGAGTTATATTTAAGAGGTTTACGACTTATATCGATTTGTATTTTTCCTAAAAAAATATGTTGATAAAAAAACATTTTTTTTTTTAATTTATTTATTCTCCCTTTATTTTATATGCCTGCTGCAACTTATCTTCATCGAGGATTCATTGGCAACTAATGCTAATACTCCACCAATACCATGAATATGTAAATAAATGGTTATAATAATTGTTACAATTTTTTATTTATTTAGTGTAACATACGTAATGTAATAGTCTTAAAGTAAAGGATTACATATAAAAAAAGAAAGTAAAAATAACATAGGTACTCATCAATACGAGTGCTATCTTCACGTCTATTAAATAAAAGATAAGTTTCCAGAAGTTGAATTTGCTTAAAGTTTTAGAGCATACATTTTTATTATTCATTGCTCTAATAAAATTCAGACAAACATACAGAGCCCTGGGCATTTATTCAATATAGATACGATGTGCCGTGAACTCGTGAAGCTGGAGAGCATTAGAGCGACTGAACGTGACGCGAGCCGCGCGCCGGCGCCGTGTCAAGGCGAGCGGACCAATCATCGTCACGATAACACATTACGTTATATAATAACACATGGGAATATGACTCACGGGACTCAGGTGGCCGATTTATAACACGTACACTAACATTTACTTCCACCGACTTTGATAACATTCGACAAATCGTCCGTTCATTACATTTAAACATAAACGTTTGAATGATATCGATTTTGTTATTAAAATGTTGTTTTCAATTCGACGAGAAAACATAGGGGAAAATAAATCAGACGATTATATTATAGATATGTATATAATGGCGGAAAATTATGTATCAGGATATTCCTGAAGGCAACAAAATTACGTGAATGAATTACGTAAAACCTACATATGTGTATTTATATACCGTTTATAATTTTACACAACTCCCGCGGTTACGACGAGTCAACCAAGTCGTGGGAATTACACTACCTTATGCCATACGAGGTATAAGAGGAGCACGGAGTACGAACCACATTTGTTAATCTACGGTTATAACAATAACAACGTATTAAATATTACTTAACCTCTTTAAGCTGTCGAACGAAAATGCACGCTTAAATCTAAACACGCCGCGGGCCGTTTCTATAGATTCTGCATATTTCAAATAACCTAAACTGTTTACATGACGTAAATTAATAAAACAACGAAGGGCGGACACTGGCGTGATATACCGACCTGGCCGCGGATTGTCCAACGTCCGTAGACAACGCTTGGTCATAGATTTTCATAATTTACCGATGTCCATAAAATATGTCCCCGTTAAAAATCATATGTATGCATATCATCAATAATTAGTGGACCTCCCATCGCTTTATAGCTCAAATGTATATTTTGTTGTATTTAATATGTATATTAGCGTTCGGGACGCGTGGCTGTCCATTCTAGACGCTCTGTTAATCACTTATTATTTACCGACGCGATCGCTAACGCTTGTTTACGACAGGTGACCGGCGTCACTTCTGAGACGCTTCGTGTGTGAAGCTTTGGCCCGGAAATGTAATACTCCTGTTTTAATATAATTACATTTATACAACATGTATTTGATTTTAATATCGGTAAACGACGCACCGGAGTATATCTCAATATTGGTAGGTACTTGTGTTTTCATATTATGCTGAGGGCACAAAATCCCTAGACAATGAGTGTGAGATATATTTCAATGCCCAAATATTCCCACGTATTAGAAAAAAACAAAATTTTTCCAACCAGTTCTCAGCTAATTTTGAGTCGGCGAGTTGCATTTTTCATTCTCCTTTCTCCCTGTTATCCGACCTTTCAAATGTCACTTTCTTCTAATTCATACAACCGCCTTTTCCTCGATAAATTAAAAAAAAAACAACATAAAAACCATTAAATATTTTTCTTATAAGTATATAGGTATTGATGAAATTTTCATAAAATTAGCACGTAACACCGATGTTTCTGTCATTAAAAGAGTTTGCAATTAAAATATGTCACGACACCACTTTTATAATACTCCACATACCTTTTGATAAAAAGTACTGACTGCTAGAGATAAAAACAGTAAGTATATTAAAAGCCACAGATACATTCAAACGTAAGCCTTGGCTACGAGAACTTGAAATAAATTCATTTTAATCAGATTAAAACCATATATGAAATGTCGAATACAAATGGTCTTGACTTTCAATTAAACGAAGATTTAATTAAATAAACTTCAAGAGCATAACAACATGAGCTTCCGCAGTCCATATTTATCTACGAGTTAGTAGATACTCCACCATTTGGAAGCTTTCAATGTAGTTGGAAGCGGTCGATCCTTTGATTAGCAAACTTAAGGACCAACCGGGAGGCTCTAGATTCTATACCCAGGAAAAATATTAGTTTTAAAGAACAAGAGTATCTGTACTGTATTTAGGTGTAAAATTATATTTCTATTTATTGGTTAACTAGCTGAATCGGCAAACGTTGTTCTGCCATAGCTTATTTATCCCCTTGGAGGTAGAATTGATCAAAATCCTTTCTTAGCGGATGCCTACATCATAACATCTATCTGCATGCCAAATTTCAGCCCGATCCGTCTAGTGATTTGGGCCGTGCGTTGATAGATCACTATGTCAGTCAGTCAGTCACCTTTGTGTTACATATATTTAGATTTAGTACAGTGGAATAATTACATAAGAAATGTTGTACATAGGTACCGGTTATTGCAATCGAGACTTTTTTAAGCAGTCTATACTCAGACGTAGATACCCGTGAGCGGGAGAGTCCTTCTCCCATGTACGATTAGGTAAACAGCCTCATGCTGAAAAAGTCTGTACCCAGGCCGTTTAATAAAGCGACACGCAAGTTTAGTGAGTATTCTGAATTCTGTCGATGAGTGTCACACACTTTCGTGACTATAGAACCAGGAGAGACGCGTAAATGCACTGGCCATCTTTGTAGTACGTATTAAATAAAGATATTATATCGAGTTCGTAGATACAAGTGTTTACCGCCAGACATTTGCAACCAGATTAGTTACCGATGCTTCAAGGGTAGCTATAAACAATAACTTGGTAATAACTGATAATTGAATTCCATTATAGAGTTAGCGTTTTCATACATTTGCAATTCACATTTCTGTTCCATCTGAGCTCTGGAAGTTAATCTGACTCCTGCAAAATATTAACGTTTTCACATGAATTTTGCTCTACATATTCGATTGTAGAAACGTATTAGAATTCAACGGAGCGTTTGAGGTATTTGTCGTCGGATACTTTGAGTTTACAATCTGAATTATCATTACAGTCAAAATAAAAGCTTATTACCTTACGAATAGAATTGAAATTTATCGTCCAATTGAGTTTGTGGTCGGTTTACACTCTCGTTCGAGTTTGCATTGAGGACTGGCGAAGGAAAAGTGCATTTAGTATATCGTCTGAGGCGTAATATTTGTTGGAAAAAAAAATAAACTAAAATTGTAAGAACCGGTACATATCATAACGGATATTGAAGTGAAATAAAATTAATGCACAAAAGATTTTTTTTTTCTCATTATTTCACTTTCACCTGTTTCTTTTTGCTTTACTGTGTTTAAATAAATTGTTTAGTAAGATTTCTGAATTACATATATTGTTGGTTGTTTTGTCTAGACTTTGTTTTTTTCGTAGAGGTACTTTTGATAAATGGTTTTTTTTTCTATATGTATACAAATATCTTCAGTTTCACATATTTGGGGTCCTTGACTTTGTAATAAAAAAAGTTGTTATAACAATTTATAGTAACCATGTTTTTCTATTTTCCTCAATGCACTCATTTTGGTTACAAAACCATACATATTTTAACATTCTGACGTTGTAGTCCGCTGTTCTGTTCGTCGTGGAATATACGGGAGTGTCAGGTCGCGCAGGGTCGGTCGACAGTGTGGAACGTCCATCGAAGTCGGTAGCGATATTCGAGCCACGTGAAGCAGTGCGCACACGCAAGTATTTGAGCGTTATTTACGATTATGGCGGCGATGGCGCCCGAGCCGAATGGTATCAAACGGATTATGAAAGCAATTCGTGTAGATCGAATTAACTAACGTTTGGATGCGCGGCAGCCATTATTGTTGACGATGCTCGTGATTCCGCGTTTGTTACTAAAGTCTAAATTGTTGAATGTGGATACTTCCATCGGAATCTGATCGCCGGCTCGGTCGAATCGTTTCATAAACGGTCTTGGATTTGAAGCGAAATATTTTAATTAAACGACGATTTACGTAAGTGATGCATATTAATATTGGAAGCTTATAAACTTGGTAATCGTGTTAGATAACTTCCGAGCGGAGGAAGTGAACACTGTATTTCTTGCAAATCAAAGAGTGAATGAAGTAAGGGCTTTTTCGAAGAAATAAGGTTTTGCACACGCTGCTGCGAACGGGTGACATCACAGAAATAAAAGGCTAGTTTGCTTTGTGTTGCAAATATGTAATAATCGGGAATTAAGACCACGAGAAGTGATGACTGGCATAGCTACAAACATAAGTAGGATTTAGCAGTCAAAGAACTGACTAGTACATTTGTTTATGAATCTGTAAAAGAATAAAATTGATTCCCACGAAATAGTCGATATTATTAAATTTTAGTTTTGTACATAATATGCAGCTAAAACCCTGCAGATAATAGAAGTTCTATTGCATTGTTAATTCTGGCTTAACATTACTTTTTACATAATTTCATCAGTCACCGTTAGTCCTGTATATCCACACTTAATGCTCGATAAGTGTCTCTCGTGTTATAAAGAACCTAGTAATAAAAGAATGTCGCCATAAAAGATGAGCAGATAGCACTAAATCAGTATCAGTTGATGTAAAAACTGATTTTCCCTGTGTAGCGACGCGTGGGCGGGGCGTGCTGAGGTCAAAGTGGCTTGATAAATCATAGTTAAGGGCCCCGTTCCATTGACGAGGAATCCCATCCAAATATAAAAGCTGTTACCTCTATATCGTTGTCATTAGCGAACGTTTTAAAAATCGTCAATATTAAAAATCCGTTTTCAAAGATTTTAACTATGTAGTTTGAAAACGAGAATAACGTCCTTTCTGTAAAAAAATATCACAAGAGAGAGAGAGAGAGAGAAAGAGACGCAGCTATCAATATAACTAGGTTCAGCAATCATCAATCAACATTATTATGAGACTCGTTATTGGAACACCGTCTCACCGGACATTCCCACGAGCGCCGCTTCTGCCTTCCTGGGCGGACTGTGATCTGACAGTTATTGGATTATGACGCTAGGGCACGACGTGGGTGAACATCTAACGGAACTACTAACCAGCTTTATAGCGAATTCTTTCAAATACTCGATATCACTACACCGTCGCGTCAGGTCCCCAACGGGGTAGGCAGAAAGCGCCTACTGACAAATATCTCTATCTTTACAAACCTGAAGTGCTTTCAAAGACTCGTGACTCTCCCGTAGGCCAGTGTCTGACCTATTTGGTCGAGATAGGACAGTCTTGGTTTCCCTTGACACCTGCATCCATCAAATAATAAATAATAATAATTTTATAAACATTAATACGAAGTAAAACTAATAAATAACTGCCAAACATTAAGATGTTTTGACATTACCATTTGGCTACCTATGGTGCAGACAGCCAAGGTATGAAACTCAACTTTACAATAAATATAACTTGGAATTAAATTGTATAAAGAAATTTGCTTTGTTATATCCATGGCCGAATATTATAGGGGGCTTAGAAGGTCCACATCCCCCTCCTCTATAACACAGCTATTCTTATATTATGTCCATGGTAATATTTACAGTACAATATTATGTAAGCTACACAATTTAGTATCTCGCTCAACATTTAGTACACAGAAGGGACATTAAAATGTGGCGTGCAACGTTACGAATACTGCTTGCAGTGCAACGGCGCCCTCCGCGGAATACGCATTCGGATTCGGGTAACTGCACCGAAAATTGACCGAAACATTCATATAAAATGACGGTTTCTGTATTATTACGGCGTTATCTTTCAACAAAAAACGGTACATAAAGGTTTTTCAGTAGTTCGTTCCCGCCAGTTTTACTTACACATATTACCATTATAATAATCTACAATGTTTAAACATGACAGTTAACAAACGTTCAAGCGCCCCTATTCATTTCCACAACTCACTCTGTAAGAGCATATGTACTTAAATTTATATTCAAATCGTTTAATACATTATAACTTTATAGCTATCATTCGTCGGTTTCTTGAACCTTAGACTATGTTAAACTGAGAGAAAAAATGCGATTGAAAAAACTTAAAAGTGTTATTTTACAAATGATAGCATCGGTATCAACATTAGGTGCATTCACCCTACAAATGCAGCGTGCAGTTTCGGCGCGTGTGCGCTGCTATGCGCCGCTCGGTACTCCCGTCACGTCGGTATGAGTTAGATTTTATTACTGCGCTTGAATTTGTGATTCAGAAGCGCCGGCGATGACAGGAAAGCGAATAGTTCGGGCACAATACCTTTATTGGTGCACGTAGTGTATCGTAAAACACATTCAATTTGCACCCCTAATAGCCAATACGGCGTATTTACCCTCCTAGTTTCATTTACAGGACACGACCATAAACATTGTTTAAAATTATAGGAGAATATATATATTCTATAACAACATATCCAGGAAGTCGAATATTTAGAACATATTGTCTTTGGTGGTATGCTCTTCGAGCAATACGTGGGCCGCTCCATCGCCTCCGCACCGACCTGACCGGGTCACGTGACACTCAACTGACCCTTGTCATTAGCGAACCGATAGATTTACTGTAGCCCGACTCTCTGAAACTTACAGCTAAAATAACATTACCGTCCCAAACGAGATTAGTATTCGAAAAAAGACCTTGCGGCTATACATATACGGTTCAGTCGTAAGGTGATGAGAGACGGTGTTGCATTTGGTCATTCCGTGCCACCCAAGGCGCGCATCAGCTCTATAAATGCGTACAATTTACAACGTCCTTAAGACTAGCTTGAAAAGTTGTGCTCGTCCGTACACCTAATGAGATACAATAGAAAAATTGTTCTTGGGTCGAATTAATTCAAGCGTACGGCCGAACGGCGGCGAGACAACAGTATTTCATGCGTTCGTTTCTATAAATGGACAACACGAAAGAAACATATCCGTTTCTATTCCCGTACACGTGACATGAGCGAATGGATATTGTGTATACCGTCAGTCTATTTGTTAATTCAATATAATATTACTGAAATTGAGCTTTCCAGAATATACTCGTGAAATATCGATATAAAAAAATCAATGCCGTTGATTAGGGTACTTGAGAAATGTTGGATCGAAATTCGGAAATATTCCAGAAAATTCATTTATTAGAAAAAAAATTACAGTGCTTCATAAATGGGATTTTTGTGTCAACTAATTACCGTAACATGCGAAGCCCCATGAAAATGCGTATTTTTTTTCTTTCGTATTTTATATTATTGTTCTGTTGTATTTAAAGTCCATAACGAAACCTACACACACACACCTTTAAGTGTATCGTACTATTCCGTAGTGCCTATGTGAAATCTACCAATCTACAATTGGCTAGCATGGCAGACTACATAGTTAAGCTTTGTCAATATGAGGAGACACCAGTGTTTAGCGAGGAAAGGATTGATAAAGAAATAGATAGAATGAAACTATAAAAGTATTATTTTTCAATATTGATCTTCATCTTTCTCGTTACTAACTCTTAAACGGCATAGATTATTGTCGAAAACTAATTTCAGCATTGCTTCGTGGGGCGGTGATACTCCAAACAAGACCAGTCGTGGAGAGAAGCTAAATACATAGTATTAAACTCTAGATAATATTAATTCGCCTAATAGCTTGCCTTCGTACCGTTATTATGGCATTAAAGAAAATGAACAAAACCTCGTTACAAGCACAGACTTGATAGAAACGCAAAACATTTGACACAGGAAGAGACACGATCGACGCATTTTATTAATGACAACACTGTAAACGCCCGCCTGTATATTGATTTTCTGCTATAGGTTTGATAAGTAACGGTGGATTAACGAGCGACCTACGAACTGGCCGTGTAATGGACCCTTAACATCCCGTACGCCGCAGTTTTCGATAACAGACGCCAGATGGAGCTTACTTTGTATGCCGCGATCGGCCCACACAGAAATAGACGCCGCAGATGTGATAGAATTTGCTCTATTATTTTTGCATAATGCATTCACGCTTCGCATTTGTTCACGCAACGTTGTTATTTCATAAGGAGCTTTGATATTCTGATGCGAACAAACTGACTATCGAATCTATAAAAGGTATATGCTGATCCGATTTATCTTGCAATAAATTGTTACTGTAATGGACAACACTAATTAAATGTCACATCACTATTGGTAGTTGTTGTCCATTACCTCTCTTTCGGCAGATTATTTTATACATGACAGATATTGGTAATATAGGATTTGTCTAATGAATGAATGAAAAAAAGAACGGTCTAAGTACTCACATACCATCGTTTATATCAATTTGTACAGTTTAGGTTTAACAGTTTAGCCCTTTACGCAATCATATTAACTATTTAATTTAAATTTCATTTTAAGCTGAAGGTGTCAGAACCCTGCACTTAGAGTTCGCCAAGTGTTAGAATGGTCATCCTCAATTCTTTGTTGAGTACGTACAATACGTGCGAAAAAAAAAAAACAGACGAATTTTGAACCTCCTCCTTTTTTTGAAGTCGGTTAATAAAATGAGAATATTTTAATGTTTCCCATAAGCGCAAGAAGTGTACACTGGAGGCTGCGCTACCATGACTGTGACTTTGACGAGAGTTGAAGAGTCGAAAGAACTTTGTCAGGGTCGTAACCCGTAGAAATCCTTAGAATCTGCCGACCACTCGGGGAAATGTAACATGTTGAAAACAAACAAAAGTGCTTTACGATCTCAAAATACAGTAACTACGCAGCTGATAGATATTCATGTATAAATGTCTAAATATTGTCCATACTAACATTATAAATGCGAATATGTATTTGTTTGTTTTTCAGTTCACGTCGATACAGAACGACGGATCGACGCGATCGGGGATAAATATCGATTTTTCACAGGAAAACAAGTTTTAATCAAATAAGCACTACAGATGGCGTTACGCGCACAATAAATTCAATTCAAATTCAAATTGTTTTATTCATCATAAGGTACATACATACACTTAATAATGGTATATAACATTACTTCAGGAAAGAAGAAAAATGTTACCAAAAAAGGAATAAGGTTTTATTGCGAGCCTAACATAATGTTACATTTACAGTTCTGTTATTGTAATATGATATTAATTGCCTTTAAACGAACCGAAGAAAGCCCGATACATCCCAAAAGTCTAACAGATAGTGTCACATACATTGGTCAGCGATCCGCCAGATATTTAACGGTTATTGCATGTCTGAATGGTGGACGAGACATGTTTACGAGCCTCTTATACATACAGTATCTGCATATCTAAAGATGTCATTTATTTTAACACCTCTATTATGACGAACGCGCCGCTAAAATTAATATTAAAGCTGATTTATATAAAATAGTTTCGAACCGATTAAACAAAACCGTGATTTCAAAAATAAACAACTATCAAATTGTAATTGAGAACTTTCTTGAATTGCAAAATGTGATTTAATTTATACAATAACATTTCATAACAAAAATGTTTTTATATGTATGGTTACCGACATGTGCTTTTGAGAATGGTACCGATTTGACAGATATTATTATTATATTACCGTTACGCCAGTTACCTACCGGGGTAGGCAGTATGCATCCAAAACCTAAACCGGCGTGTTTGTATGAAGAGAGCCATGAAACTTGACGATGCACGGCAGCTCTTTAACAATACAATTATTTGGCACTCACTGTTTCTACTTACGTCCTTTAAAATATTATATTTCGTAGAATAAATTTTTTTGCGGTAATTAAGATTATTAGTCAGGAAGAGACGGCTACTTATCAGAGTCACAATAGATTCATTCAATAAATAGACAAAATATGGACGAACCAAATCGTGTTAAATTTCCACAAGGTTTATAATAAATATCTTATACTATACAATGATAAATGTCTTCAGATATGTATGTATACCTACCAATAATCGTCTCGAAAAGGTCAAAGCAACCATAAATAACACTGTTTATTTATTTCCGTCCAATATTAGCTCGCAGTTCACTTATTTACAAGTTAATATAAATATTAATTTATTAATCAATTTTTAACAATTGATTAATTTAAATCGAGCAAGGTAGAATTAGGTAGCGCGACCTGTATATAATAAACGTTATTTATAAGACATAATTTTGAGAATAATTTAAATTATGAATAAAATAAAAAGAAAATCAATATAACTAAGAGTGTTTGTAAAAATATATACCGCCTTTACCGGTATCAACTTTTCTACCCCGAAGTAACATAATGCTAATTAGCATTTCATGAATGCTACCAGAAATATACGAATATTACGAATAAGTATCATAAATTTTCTTGTAATTTGCTCAGAGATCGACGAAGTAATGTTATTGCCACATTTTTATTAATTTAGAAAATTAAAGCACCGGAAATAATACACAAACGAACATTATGTGCGAAATTATTATTAACTATTTTTTTGCTCGTATATATCTATAAGTATATACTGATACTATAAAAGAAAAAGATTTGTATCCCTTTATAAGCATATTCCGTGCACGGACGAATTTGAGATTTGGTAAACTTATAAGATTATATCAAATTCAAATTCAAATTCAAATTGTGTTATTCATCATAAGGTACATACATACACTTAATGAAAAATATTATATATGGAAGAATATTACTGAAAGCAAAAACGTATATGGAATATATACAACAAGTACATCATTTGAATATAATAAAAAAAAAAATATGTCAAACAGAACGCGTTATTTTGAACATGACTTAGTCGAGCTGAATCACATTTTTGCTATATCTAAATTCAAATCAACAGTTCAAACTTTAAAAATGGAATGAATTTCGAACACTAAGCGAATACTAGTTTTATTAAACACATAAAGTTCTGATCAAAAACGTCAATAACATAACAATAAGTTATATTAGCGTTACGACGTGCATTGGACGACATTTCTAATGATTTCGACCATAAAACGATCGACGCTATACCATATGAACTCTAATTAGTTTTACGACCAATGATATCACAGATAGAACGAGACAGACCGACCGCTATATCTACGTGTTTCGTTCTAACTAGCCATGCCCTCGGTTTTACCCGCATGAAGCACTGGTTTTTATTAATCCACTGCCGGACACAGGTCTCCTGTCATAATGAGAACGTTTAAGGCCAAAACATAGTACTATGACCAAAGAATTGGCAGATTTCGTGACACGACTCGCGGAACTTCACGGATAATTCTAAAGCGTGCTGGTTTCCTCGCGATGTTGTACTTCGCCGTTATAACGAGTGATATTACTTTTTAATTTATAATGCGCAATTAGCTTTGTGAAGCCAAGCGACGCCAAGGAAGTAGGATTTGAACCCAAGCCACAACTCTATCTTCTAGTGAAAGTTCCATCAATATCAGTTAAGCTATTCCGAAAAGAACACTGGAAAAATTGGGAGACACACAAAAACTTCAAAAAGTAACTGTTCGGGCTCTTGTAACGGTTAATAACCTACGATTGTAACTAGCCTAAAAAAACAGTTATTTTAAAATTACAGTCAGACATCAATTTTATATATCAGTACAGATATCGTAAACTTTTCAAATCGATTTTAAAACAACTTTCATTACATTCTTATAGGTTATAAAAAGATAATTTTATGTTATGTTCCACGGAACCGAGGAAGGCATAGGAGATTGGTAGTTACAGAAATAGCGAATAGACGTGCCGGTGGCTCTATATTAAACGGTCTGCAATGCCCATACAAAATCATTAATATATCTCTAATAGATTCTTAATGTTTTATCTGAACACATTTTTCCGACGTCGCCGCGCTTTTGGAAGATTTTCTTGAAGATTTCGTCGCGCGTTTTCCTTCAACCGGTGCAGCAAGTCATTTTTTTGATTTATAAAACGTACGTAATTTTGATGAAGGCAGACATGCGTACCAGGATTTGGGCGCAGACCCCCGAAATGACCTCAACTTACGGATTGGCAGTCAGGACTCAAAATCACCTGTCTACTTAGACATGTCTCTTAGATCTCAGCATGCTCTCTCGATGAAACTTGGAATGTGAGTCTCGATGTCAGAAATTAAAAGCACACGAATAAAAAACTGTCAGACCGAAGACATTACGTGTATTTTATTGATATTTATTTTTACTACAAATAATGGTGTAATTTTACGATTGAGGAAATCAAAGATGACCGCGTCATCGCAATAATGTTATACGGGTGTCATAAACGATCGATTTCGATCGCGTGCTTTGAAATCGATTTTAAAACGTTTTTACTGCGCCTCGCGTTGTAAATAGCGACCTCTCCTATTTTATAACGTTGACAAATACGAGAATTAATTAATTAATCGCGGAATATTGAGTCAGCGAAACGAGAGAACTCAAATTCATCGGTGACATCACTACTTTGACACTCGTCTATGTGTCTATGATAAAGTTAAAATTATCACGACTTTTAAAATATCGATACAGTTGCGGCAAAGTGATTTGTAAACAATAATATTTAACTTTGATAGAAAATGAAAACTAGCAGCTCGCTGCTTAATTGAGTGGCTCATACTGCTCGTACACTTCTCACTAGGTCTGACAATAGGACGACTGGGACCGAAAACATGAAATCTTTTACACAGTTTTCGACCTTTCAGTATTAAAAAGATAACAGAGGATGCATCTACCCACTAAGGATCCTTACTATACATAATCTGACTAATCTGAAAACTAGCTGTTTGAATCTAACTAATTTGAAAACTAAGTAACAACCAACTAAACTCTAAAAATAAGAAATCTCACTAACATCTCATCTGTAATTGTAACCTAATTACGAAGATAAATGAAGCTTATTACTAAGTATGTAATTTTAGGGATTACCCAAAGAATATCACATTTTCATTACGTATTTAAACCACGATAAATAAGGCCATTAGCACAAATGTAGATGAAACCAAAACGAAATAGTTAAAATGATATCCTTACATGGAATACCTATCACATTAATTACAATGCATCTCGAACGCGTAGGTACAGTTATAACAAACCTGGCCCAGAATGTTAAATTACAATGTGTTAGTACAATAAATATTATAGCTGTACTAAAAGCTGTTTAAATCGCCCAGCCCTGCCGAGCTGGCCGACGACACTGACCAATAACATCCTCCATCCACCACAAACGCTTAACACTACTGGGTAACACTCTAACGGATATATTATTAAAAATCAACCTTACGGTACGAATCATAGAGGTCACTCGACACGCAAATGAAACTCTGTCGATATACAAATTTATTATGCAGCCGATTCATAAGGAACGAAGACTTTATTTTCATGGGGTTAAAGGTGAGGTCGGACGCCATCGAGAGGTGGTCGTAAACCACGATCTACAGCCTGCTGTGAGAATTGCACTATATGATTTATTCGTACGAACGCGTCTCGGTATTAATTCACTCGCAATTTGTCATTGGATGTGAGAAAGTGGTATATTGTTCCTCTTCAGCAGAAAATAATAATGATAATGGATATTATTTCACCCGCCGCACCACCCAGGGGATCATTTATATGGAGACGAACACGCGAGCCGCAGCGACAAGCACTTACATTGAAATACATCTTGCGTTACACATAAAAAATTGTCGTCCTCGAAGATGAATTGCGGTGCGATAAAATCGAATAGGATTTAATCAATACACGTTAAATACCTTAACTGGGCTCTCCGTCCAGTGGTTAGAGAACCCGAGCGGTTACACGGAGGTCGTAGACTGGACTCCTGGCCGGGACGAGCATTTGTGTGATGAGCATATTTATTTGTCCTGTGTGTCAGTGTAGTAAAAATATCTATTTAAGTATATATGTATATAATAAATGCATTTAGTACCTTAATTAGGAATCGAAGTCGTGTGTGGAATTGTTTTCAATTAATATATCAATTTATAGTTACAATGTAGAGGACGATAAATGTAGAGATAATATGTCGCGTTTGTAAGGCTGTAAAAGTTAGGCGGTGCTTTCTGCTTATTCCTTTAGGGACCTGGCGTGATGGTATAATAATAGTATCGCTTATGATAATATTGATAAAATCCTGAGACGACACACACGTCCATCTGATTATAAACCAAGGACAATGTTTGCTATAGGAATCTAAACAGCTGATGTGAAGTAGAAAATTGTACTAAACTAATTCGACACCCATATTTTATGTAAAACATATACACTTGTTATGGGTTGCAATGAAACCCACATTAGTGATAATGGTTAAGAAATGAATCCAAACGAAAATCACTAGATATTTGAGTAGTGAGTGAATAAATTAAAATCTAAAGAAAATAAAACACTACGCAGCGTGTAACAGATAACAGAAAATATTGTAACAGTTACTTGGACCTGGTCACATCCTTGTCACCGCGTTCACGACTTTCGCCAATGACGCCCACTCATTACACTTGTGTTTTAATTGATTTTTTATACTCCGACACTAATGACTGCCCCTCATTAGACCGACTTATTCTCAATAGAAATATAAGCGGTTTTAATTCTGAGTGTTCATTAAGCATCCTATAGCATTACTTAATAGTACGTCGTAAGCGATTTTTGCAAGATATTGAAGCTCTAGACAAAATAGTTAATGGTATTACAGTGTATTGTTAACTCTTTGGATTGCTTTGGTACAGTCGACATCGCGGACGCGGCTGCCCGGGGCGGGTTGTTCAAATGTTGTAATATTTTTAACCTTTCACTTGAAGACTTAAACGATCATAATTAGATTGTAAAAAATGTTGTACACTATAATTATGATGACAATTGCTGCATGTCGTCATAGCACTAACAATAAATAATTTCGTTGTTATTTTTCTGTTCCTATGACGGTCAATATAAACATATTATAGATGTAGGTAACGGTATTTCGAAGACTACTTTGATTTCGAGTAGGACTTTAGTCGCTTTTGAAATAAAATACCGGAAAGAAATTTGAAATTCAGTGGCCGCCTAAAAATTATGTAACAATTATAAATAGGTAATGTCTTTTAATTTTCTTTTATTATAGAAATGTGGTAAAAAATCGGAATGGCTAATTTAATTGGCCCATAAGATTACTTACCACATATTTTGTAACATCATTTTAACTAATCAAAGAAGCTCACTCTCTTTGCACGGGTGCCCGATTTTATACTATTTATATAAATATTTTGGACTGCCTCGTTGGTCGGGCGGTTCCTAGCGCGACTGCCGATCGGGAGGTCCTGGGTTCAAATCCCGGGTTGGGTACTGTTGGATTTTTCTAATTTAGAATT
>DWDX01002283.1:0-15629 GCA_018245675.1 Agara michaeli
TGTTATTGTGTTGTATCAGATCACGATCTTCGCTTCATCTCCATTTGCTGCCCCCGGCCAGGTCAGCCGATCAGTCCGTTGAGCTTCGGCTGAACGAGCTCATCTATGAATTCCTGCACCATTTTTTGCAGTTCAATCTTCTTGTTCTCCTGTTCGCTGCAAGTTCAAATCGAATTAGTCACACACAGTGATAAAAAAAATATGCAACTTGAATATTAGAATGTAAAATTATGTGAATGTGATCCGTAAAAATTTGGTAAACAATGAAATGGTATAATATAAGTTGTATTAACGTACAAAATTAATCTACTTAAAAGTGTGTAGAATTAAGTTAAGAGTATGCAATTAAATAAAGAGTAGAGAATTAAGTTAAGAGTATACAATTAAGTAATGGGTAGAGAATTAAGTTAAGAGTATACAATTAAGTAAAGGATAGAGGATTAAGTTAAGAGTATACAATTAAGTAAAGGGTAGAGAATTAAGTTAAGAGTATACCATTAAATAAAGAGTAGAGAATGAAATAAAGAGTATAGAATTAAGTTAATAGTATACAATTAAGTAAAGGGTATAGAATAAAGTTAAAAGTATACAATAAATTAAGAGTAGAGAATTAAGTTAAGAGTATGCAATTAAATAAAGAGTAGAGAATTAAGTAAAGGATATAGTACGCGAATCTATTGCCACATCTGTATCCGTGGCCCCTAAGCCAGTCACTGACCGTTGGCTGGGGGCGTCGCACACCAGCTCGGTGTAGTACTTCAGCTTGGGCTCGGTGCCGCTGGTCCGCAGCACCACGCTGAGCCCGCCGGCGCTGCGGAACGCGATCATCTCGCCGCTCGTGTAGTCCTGGTCCAGGCCGGTGCCTAACACGTCTGCAATACGTACACACGCAAACATTAATAACACCATAGTAATAACTGGGACAATTCCACTCACAGCTATGTAGCTGGTATCACTGTGACCAGACACCCGACAAACTATATACATACATACTATAACAATAACGTCACGCCAGATCCCTAACGGGGTAGGCAGAAAGCACCGAGGTGCCAAATATTTCTGTCCTTGCAAACCTGAAGCGCTTCGTCTACATACATACTACATTACTTATATTATGTAAATATATATGTGTGTGTATATATATATATATATATATATATATATATATATATATATATATCATAACCGCTCTAGAACTATTACCGCTAGTCCGCTATCCAGAGCTCGTTACTCATCGTTGAAATAAATATTCAGTTTAACTATAATAATATTAAGTCTGCAAGGGCAGATTGAGTGAAACGTAATGTCGGCATCTAACCTACACCCACTCAAATTTAGGTTAAGTACACGAGGAACTCCATGTATTAATAATGTAGCGCGTAGCACGTTTCACGTCGAATAGTTCTTGGATTAAATAAATATTACAGCGTAAAAACAAATATGTGAATAACAATTCGTGAATGCAGGTGTTACAGATGTTATTGGATACATTCGAGTGCCCTATATCAGACCCATAAGTTGTAACATGTAACAGGCACTACTGGAAGAGCAGTCCGCGGCGACCCAGCTGCGACGGCGAGTGCCGCAAGCGGCTGGTGTGTGACGCGCGCTCGGGCCGCTCGCACGACCGCCGCGCGCTCTGCGGACACATCGAGGCGCGCATCGACGGCGCCGCGCCCACTCCTCAGACGTGGCGCGCTTGGTTCTATAACGGACTATCCGTTTCGTAAGCCATACTCTGCTCTTTTGTACTTGCCTTATAAATCTATATCTTCCGACTGACATTAAAAAAAAAACCATAAACTGTATATTATTTACAATACTGTTGGTTCAGGAAATGAGAAAACATAATTTGGTTGATTTTGTAACCAGGTGGTGGCACTTTGCTTCTTCTTTATGGATAATAATTGGACTATCAGGGACAATACCACACGTATTCTGTATAAAATGAAATTGAATTTAGACGCAATACAAATCACGTTATAGATATGACATTGGTCATTAACATACTGAATTTATGACCTTAAAAAGTTTACTGTGGTTCTTTAAGAAATAAGACGCACACTTAGCAACTACTAATAATGTCACGTGGGTCTTAATGCCTTTGAATTTCCGAGTGATATTTTTGATCAATATACTCGTTTCTGTTTTTACCTTCTGATTACTCTTGATCGCTTATATCCTTGTTTTATTTTGACAGAACTAATGTACCGACTGTAACGCAAATATAATTGGTGGTGGAAATGGCTTATAGGTTCGCACGGATGACCTTCACGATTGAGGTGAAAATGTACCTACATTATTTTATTTGTGAATATCTACCTTATAAATATCTTTAAGCACATCAGGCTTAACTATATAATGTAATATTAATAGTTATTAGTATGTTTGTTAGATTAATACATTTATAAGCACAATAACGTGTAATAAAGCAGAAAAACGTGCCGCAAAAAAATTAATAAGCCGAGCATGGAAATTGGTCTCGTATTTAAAAAATAATGGATGTAGTAGTAGGAAATTATCATATTTTTTTCTTACAATAATTTGCGCTTTATGTAACTAGGCTTAAACAATGCGATTCGACTTAGTGTTACACAGTTCTTGGAATTATACAATGGACCACAACTGAGTCACGTAGATTTCAACCTCCCATTCCATAGTCTGAGGTTCGAATCCTAGCTTGCGCCTTTGACTTTATGTAATTGTGTGTTTAAAGCTGCGTGAAGTCAGCCAAACGACACTTGGCCACTGTGGCCGACTATGTCTTTAAACTTTGTCATTAAAAGACACTTATGACCAACAGCGGAACAACAATAGTATTGATGTTCGTGATTGTTTTTATACTTGCAATTTTATATTGGCACAGTATGTTGTTTTCCCAATAAACTTGATACATATCTAATATTAATGTTATATTGTAACGTTTCCAGGATGTCCATGCTTATGCAAATACCTCAAGTGGCTTATTCAATACCAAAGTTCGTGATGGGCCTCGGTTGAGTGTGGGGATGAAAACGGGCTAGATTTATCAAGGCCACTACCACTACTATGTCAGAAACGGAAAAATCCTTACCCATATAAGTTTGAAACTCGTTAATTTTTTACAAAAGACTGTAACTGTATTGGACTTGTGATGTAATAATAATATGTGCATACAGTTATTTATTAAAATGCTTAATACTGTTTGCAAAGCAAATATCAACAGTGTTGTGAAATGAACAATTAATGTAGGTGATTGTGGATGGCTTGAGTGTCATTTTATTGTTATTTATTAATGATAAGGCGTTTGTAAATATCATTTGTAAATGTGTAATTAAAACTTTTAAATTTTCATAAGTATTTTATTATTTTTTTCATTAAAAGATTCAACCAGTGATAGAAACCTATTGATCTTAAGAAATACTATTACGAACACGAATAGAGAGCTTTGCATTGCATTCCTTGCATTTTCCTAAATATAACACATGTGACTTAATTATACAACAGACACAAATTATTTTTGTAATTTTGCTTTTAATGTTGAAATCAATTATTTTCAGTTAAATAAAAATCATGGCATTATTTCAATTCCCTACATAGGTAAATTGCTATAATAAGAAAATTCTAATCAATTTCACTTCAAACATCTAGTTAACTCCAGGGAACAAATCCAAACCTATAACTTCAATACCATCGTATTTAAATTAAATAATATTTCTGGTTCCCATTCATTCCTTTTACATGGAAGATTATTTTCACTTTAAGACACCCAGGTGGTTCAAGTGAAAGTGACCAAAATTCGAACAATTCACAAAATAGGCACCTAATTCTAATTAAAAAATAGTTCTAATTTAAAATGAAATGGCCTTGTATGGCATCAATAATAAATCAATTAAAAAACGATATATTTACAAATAAATAATTGAAATTGAATATCCATTGTTCTACATTAATATATAGACACTATGTGATAATAACCAATGTGTATCAATTACTTTAATTAATACTTGATTTTTTTTTGTATTCAATTATCTGAATATTTAAAAATCATTTTTTTTAAAATAAAATCAACTTCTGTCCAAAACATTAGCAAAATTACAAACTAAATGTACTCATTATTCGAAAATTTTTATAACAGAAATGTTGAAAATGCCCTTAAAGTCAATTAACATTCCATATCTACTCATTATATTGATAAATGTGTATCTATACTTGGTATGAACTATTTATTATATTACCAAATTTAAAAACACAGCAACACATGGGGCTTTAATTGCTGCGATAAGTTTGAATGATTTTCCAAAATCGATTGTGATAAAAATCATAGAAGCAAAAATAATATGCTCTAATGCAATTTACTTCTGTATCAATCCTTAGATACATTTCTGACATACATGAAACACAATTTTCATCATGTGTTTACTGTTTTTGTGAACAAGTTAATCAAACAATTCTGATAATGCCACACACAAAAATTGTGGTAAATTCAAAATACTTATATTAACTGTGTGAAATTGTGGCGATTGTGAGTAATGTAGTTCATACACTGGCATCTGCTAAGTACAATGAAAGAAGTTTGCATTTTAAAACTCAAACATTTGTTATTAAACATCCACAAGAATATCAAACCTTAGTTTTAAAAATTGTAATTAAAATACATTTAAAACTATGTAAAAAAATTCCTTGAGGTAGAGTGTATGCAAACTACAAAGACCGAGACAAGAACAGTAAGTAACATATACAAATATTTGTTATTTTGAAACACCATGCGGAAATGAAATATTCTCAAAAGATGTGAGGTGACTTACAAAAGTATTTAATTTGAATAACAGTTACCACTTGCTTTAATAAGTAAAAACGCATGATGCAGTAAAAACCAGTATCAATTTAATGGTTATTTGGACTAGAGAATTTTAATGAGTATTTAAACTGATGGCAATTATAACTTTATGTAAAAAATGTGACTACACGAATGTCTCTACATACTCAATTTCAGGGCTCTCAACCTTAATTAAAATAATCCTAAAACAATTCCTAATACATACATAAACAGGATAGTCAACTTCTTGTCATCAATGTTTATAAGTCATAGTGAGGTCATACATGTGAATTGTAACAATTAATACCTATATTCAATTAAATGCAATATCGGTGATGTATAAATAGTACTGTCTATAATTAATATCATACAGTAGCTAAATGTTATATTAAATTGCTAAAATTGTAATTGTTGCCGCTTTGATTGCTTATGATGCCAAATAGATAATGTTCAGGCATTAATTCGAGAGTAACTACAGACAACAAATTAAATTTTTTATTAGCTGCTTATCATTAATGAGACATAATTCAAAATGAAAAAAAATACATTGTTTTTTAATTTTTGCAATTCAGTGATGGAAAATTACTAACGACTATAATAATATTTATGTTTAAAAGATATCTTTTAGGCAAATACGGAATGTAAAAATATAAAAACGATATGACAATTTATGGCCAAAGTCACAATAGGCTCTACAAGACAATAATCTCATTCCATCCTTATTTCCAAACACTTCAGTAAAATTCTCGACATGGCCTTCATTTGCATTGCCCAAATACAAATTGATATGACAGTTATAAGAAAAGAAAAGTATTGTTATGCATAAGTATTCTTGTGTAACATTACTAAGTTGTATTCCATGAAGTATTTTCAATTTGTAATGTGGGAAATTGGACCTATTGTGGTAGTATAATAGTAGATTACAAATTTAGTCAAAAATTGACTGAAGTGCAGGTACATCAAGACAGAATGAAAATGTGGATCAATCCTTATGATGAGGTGTTCATAAGTAGGCCTAATTGTTATAATAATACAGTTTAAAGATAACATTTTAGAAAAGTAAGTATAGTGAGTATCTTAAAAATTGTGTTATTATAAATTTAACAACAGCAGTCTTTGCTTTTTTGGACCCATAGACAACAAAAAATAACCCATCTTCAGTTAAGATTCAGATAAACTTCAGTGAAGTTTAGCAACAAAATTACAGTAATGCCCCTGTTGTTACACAATTTCTTAGAGCTGTATAAAAACCATAATTAAAAACAGTCCTTTGTCAAAACTTATGTTAATTTTAATCAACTTCTTACATTTTAAACTACTTATCTGATAAAAACAAAACATAATCTTACACACACATTAGTTTCTCATATATTAGTGACTGTTTACATGTGTAAAAGCAAAAAGTGCAGATATCTATTTCGATTTCTGAAAGAGTAGCCTTATAAAATTATGGCACATTCAATATGTTATATACTACAGATTTTCAGATCCACACGATATTACTATTTTGAAGGTAGTAGCTAATTTACTACCAATTCCAATACAGTAATTGTATGTGACACAATTTTATAATGCAACATATAAACATTAAAAATTTGAATTTGTCACATGTTCTGTTGTAGTTAAAGCTTGTTGGACTTATGTATAAATGTCAGTATAGAATTATTCATCACATCCATTTTTATCGTTAGCCTATTGTTTTACTGTTAATTTTTTTAAATGGCACTATATCAGACACTGGGAGTTCCCAAATTATTTTAATCTCAAATAATGTACACACTAGATAATAAAATAAGTTTCATCTTTGGAGATGGAATGTGAAAACGATATTCTAAAACTTGTCACTGGTATAGTCTTTATAATAATTAATGAGCATTAGATAATCATAAAAGTCTTCGCAAATTTTTCCTGCTTTTTTTTGTACCCACGGCACAAAAAGTTTTCTTCCTCTTTGATGGACTGGGTCCATTTAGGTCATATTGGAAGCAATTCTTACCTGGATGTCTTTCACACTTGCAAAATCTACAGGACTGGTAAGAACAGCTCATGCTAGTGCACTCAACCCACTCTTCCCCCGAGGGCTCTTCTGTTACTTTGGCCGGCTGAAGGCATCTTACACAAGATAATTGCATCCGCACATCAAGTGATGCAGACTGAAAACATAATGATGCTTTTTAAATTCATGCCTTTCATTACAAATAATAATCTTAACATTACTAACAATCTACGTATGACCAAATGACCCCAACTTGACGGAATCTGTACTGTGGTAGCAGGCAGCTAATAAAATACATCTTATAATATAAAGAGAAAAAATGTTTTCTTGTCTGTTTGTAATAGATAAACTAAAAAAGTTGTGAACCAATGTTAAATATACTTTCTTATCAAAAGCTACATTATCAGCAAGTAACATAGGCAATATTTTATTGTCAAAACAATTAGAGATCTTTATGAAAATTACAACAATGTCACCGAAAGGTATCAGAAACTCGGCTACAATGCTCATTATTTGGTACGCCCTGTAAAACTATTGATGAGACATAAGATGATAGAAGATAAAATATAATTTTTACACATAAATATTTGACCCGTCTAGAAATCAAAGGTACAACTCCGGCTCAACAGTCAGGGTCACTAACTAATGCACCTAAAGTTGGTTCAAATATATTTGTTATACTTTAAACAATCACAATTAAAATTTAATCTTTTACCTTTGCATATTTCTTGAACTTGATCGTTCTTGGCGTGCCGGGTGGGCTAATGGGAGAACTTTTCTGAGCCTGGTTATTTATCAAATTGTGTATGTCAACGAGGGCTCTCATTTGATTGCTTTCATTACTTTTAGGTGCAATGTTTTTATTCTCTTGATTTTCCTTTCTTTCTTTTAGAAACTTCATGTACCCTAACTGTATAGACTTAATTTTACTAACATCCTCCCACACTTGCAACCAGAGAGGGCTGACCAGACTAAAATTATATATATCTTTGTTTGACAAGTAAGTAAATATTTTCATAATTGGTGGCATGACATTGGCATCCCTATACAACATTTTGATAATATCTATTTTTTGACCTGGCCGGAATTTACTTATCTGAAGTGGACACATTTCAGTCTTCAACGTCGCCTCGACTGGCTGCAATGCTTGTGTATCACAAGACAAAGAATGTATTACAAAATTAAGTCTCTTTGACGGTTTCCGTAAATTTAAAGGACTGCTTAGTTTGCAACTACTTCTGCATATCTTCTTTATCGGTGTGGTTGGATATGACGAATGAATATAATCACTATGATAATAACGATCTGAAGAAACGTCTGCGTGATGGCCTGTACCTCCAAACGTAAGGCTGTTACTTAATTTATTTCCATCATTGAACTTTAGTTCTCGTAAACTGCCAGCGATAACGCTTGTGGGGGTTGGAAAAGGACTGAAAATATTCTCACTATCATCATCCTGAAATGATCGTTTAAGACCACGTCGCAACGCAGGCGACTCCACAAAGTTCTCATAACTCCTCAATATGCCCGATGAGGTAGTGTATATACCGTTGGATCGAAAGTTGATATCTGGTGTTACACTGCGACAATCAACATGAATTTGACCAGTGATGCAAATCTTTCTCTGAGTTAAACTGGAATTGTCGTTTGAAATTTCCGAATTCTCCAACGAACCCGGTGTAAATGAATGATATCCACTGTCTTCGGCTTTCCAGTAAGCAGCCCCATTGTATGATAATCCAGGAGTAACTGGCTCAATATAATCTGAATGCATATCCATTTTCAATGTTATGGACCCACTGTCGAAGCTCTAGAGACTAGAATGCATCTTAAAGCTTTTATCACTTATATTATTTATTCTAAGGTGGCATTTTGACTAAATAGTGAATTATTAATAGGATTCGATATGCAAATATTGCTGTTTACAACAAAAAATTAATTCATTTACGTTATTAATAACGAAACTTAAAATTAGTTACTTCAAACTAATGACAGATACGATGCTATGTAAGCGTAACTAGTACAGATTACTACAGAATTTGTTTCTTAACACAGAGTATATAACTTGTTTATTACTTGTAATATACAAATGTTGTAGTGTATTAATTTATTTAAACAAAGGAAACAATGAAATACTATATCCACACTCCATTTGTATTTTGTCATTTTATGTTTATTCTTTCAACAAACATTGTTCTTTTAATAAATGTTATCATCCTTACTCTTCCAGTTCTATAATGTTATATGGTCGGGCTAATACAAACAGTTTTTAACAATAATCATGCCTTTCGCATTATACATTTGGAATCAATAATGCTTATATATGTATGTAAATTATAACAAATGAATAGAAGATTTTCATGGGCGTTAAAATACTATTATTTGATGGACTTCAAGTCTATATTAACCCATTTACATACGGCGCTGGGCATAACACGGGAGGTGCCCAAACAAGAAGTCATTTCAAAATACCCACATTATTTCAATATTAGCAATATTGATAAGCTACAATGTGAACATACCTAGTTCTGAAATAATAAATTGAGCTGAGCGCTAGATAAGCAATATTTAGAAAATTATTATTATTATCCCTTAGGGGATTACAGGCGTGACGTTACGTTAGAAAATTATTACACTGCATTCAGAGCCCAATGTTAAAATGTGTAGACGTACCACTTTTTTCCCATTTTCCGAATTTTGTTTTAAATTTCATTTCGTAATGACAAGATTAATAGTTGTTAATAAACGAAATATTATTGTTTCAATGTTTGTTTTTATATCCATGGACAAAATTTATTAAATAAATTAGATTTTTGTCATCTGTGGCGCAATATTACTTGTAGTGTATTTTAATCTATATTATTAATTTTTTTTTTGTTGGAGTTTAGGCTTTGGCTGGGTTTCTGCTGTTATTTTCTAAATTTCCTATAAAATGTTATTTACAATTATAATCGAATGCCTGAATGAATTGTTATAGTGTATACTTAGTGTCTAAAAATGACAATGATTTTAAAAGACTTATGTAGACTATGTGCGACAAAAGACGACTTTTCAAAAGATTTGTTAGATGAAAGTAACAAAAATGTCTTAAAAATGATACAGGAATTCGTACAAATTACTGTAAGTAAATAAAATAGCTAGAAGTAATTAACTGCCATATATTATAAAACAAGCTTATTATTTGAAAGTGTACTAAATTAAAATCAATATTTGCATGATACTGGCTGCAATCCTTTTCATGTCCCACTCCTGGGTATGGATGTCCCTTGCAATCGCGATAGGCCTGTCAATTGCATGTTATAGTAATACTAAACTTGTAATTTTATTTCATAGATACAAGAAAATGAGAATATGCCCACGAAGATTTGTATTAGCTGTGAGGATAAAATGTTGTCCTTTCATATGTTTGTTTTGGAATGCTATAAAGTGCAAGAATCTCTTAGAAAGATGTATGTGGAAAGTGCTAATAACTTTCCAATTAAACTTGAGGAGGCTATTGTAGATTTTGAAGATCCATCTATAAAGTCAGAGGTACGAGTATACTTGGTACTTTTAAATATTATAAAACATACCAGACACTCAGCTGTAAATCCATTAAAAGTCGAAACTATACTTTAAATTAACTATTACCCCATCTTAAACATATAAATAAGTAATAAATGAAAAACAATTATGAGTTAATTTTCTTGACTATTTATTGCATTAATGTTTTAGGTTAAAGATGAACTAACTGCAGAGGACATAGTGTGTGAGTGTTTTTGACCTTTTTTCAACACTACATTGAACAATTTCTGTAAATTGTAGTGATTAGATTGTAGACATACAAAGAATTAATCAACAAACCTTACTTTTGCACTAAATGATTATTAGAGTGTAATTTAACAAATTAGTAGAGTATTTATTATATTATTTAAGGGGCAAGTGCAAGTAACAAATAGTTTTCTACTGTTATTAATGTTTATAGAATACTGTATATACATTTTTTGTCTATTATTGTTATTGTTATATAAATAAATTAATCCAGCTGGTACTTGAATAGGTGCAATAAACAATGAAGCTACATTATCAGAATTCAACAGAGATGATTTTCAAAATGATGACCACCCCTATGAAGAAGAAGAAGAAGAAGAAGAAGAAGATGATGATGATGATAATGATGATGAATATGGTGATGTCTCACTTGCTCAACTAAAAGAGGCAAAAAAGAAACATGTGAAAAGAAAAGTGTTAACTGAGGAAGAAACTGAGAGGTTAAAGAAGGTTCTAAAAGAAACTGACTTTAAAGTTAAGGATTTTGTCAAGTGAGTTGTCAAAAATTATCATTTTGTTGCCATTTACGTAATGTTTGTGTTTTGCACAATGTATGATATTACTTTTTTATTACTTGACTTTATCTAATAACATGTGAACATATCCATGTGAAATATATTTAGACAATTAATATTTAATCAGTTGTTATATTTTAGATTGAAGTGTAATATTTGTGAGGAAGGAGTGAAATCATGGAGTGGCCTGAGAGTGCATTATGCTAAGCTTCACAAAACCAAACCAGTTGTGTACTGTATTTGTGGTTTCCTTATCAGATCCAAGAGTGTTCTTTATAAACATGTATCGGATCATAAAGTGGAAAGTAGAAAATTTAGAAAAGAGGAAGAAAATACTGAAAGTAAACAACAGGATTCAAAGTATTCGAACCTCCATGTTAAAGATTTTGTAAAGTACGTTTTATTATAATTGAGTATCTTTAAATGTTTATTAAGCATTTGTTACTGTGGCTAATGATTATCTTTTGTTTTACAGTTTTACATGTACAGTGTGTCATAAACAGTGTTCAAGTTGGTACACCTTAAGAACACACTGTGAAAAAGCTCATAAAATTCGCCCAATAGTGCATTGTATTTGTGGCATCACTTTGAAGTCTAAATCCGTGTTATACAAGCATGTTCAAGATCATAAAAACCCCGATATTCTAGCGTAAATATATGTTTTCTCTTCCTGTTTATCCTCTTGATAAAGTATGTTACCTTTACTTTACTAATTGAAATGATTATTTTTATATTCCTCTACATACATTTTGGCAGATGTGACAAATGCCCAAGAATAACTAAAACATTAGCGGCCTTAAACAAACATAAAATGAGACATATACCAAAAGCCGAGAGAAAGTTCTGCTGCTCATCATGTGACAAAATATTTCATACTAAAGATACCCTGAAATCTCATGAAAGATCACACATACCTATTGAAGAAAGGAAAATATATCATTGCGGAATTTGTGATTTGAAGTAAGCAGTTCTTTTAAAATCGAGGTATTGCTGAACTTGAATCTGGTAGTTTGATTCCATTAGAATATATAATCATCAATTATGCCTTACACATTAGAACTCAAGAATGGGGTAAATGAAGTGAGAAAAACTTGATTAATTATAAATATATAAATTTACTGAAATAACATGTATTCGCCTCAGCTGAGCTACCTTTTTATCTCTGTGTAAATACTTAAAATAATGGTTAAACAATCATCTCTAAAATATCTGAGATGTGATTGTTTACAGTAGTTCAATATATCTCACCTTCACCCAGGGCCGACTGGAGAACAATGCCACTAGGCGTTAGCTTTGTCCTTTGTGACCCCTACTCTTAGGATTTAACATAAATATATAAATAAATAACAAACAGAATTGTGTGTGCTATTGGTCGATTGATGTGGTAAATAATGTAGGTTTACGACCCGGTCGTCGGCCGCGTCCCACAAGCGCGTGGTGCACGACAAGATCAAGAGCTACGTGTGCGACCTGTGCGGGTACGCGTGCGGCACCAACGGCGAGCTGCGCCAGCACCGCGCCATACACAGCGACGACAAACCCTTCGTGTGTCGGACCTGCGCCAAGCCGTACGTACCGTCCCCGCTCGTACTAAATAAAATATCTTATAGTAAATGCCACTTTACATTTGACTTTAAAGATGTATTTTTACAATCTTAATCTTTATTGGTGAATTCTTGGCGTTCATTCAGTATACCATAATATGTATATATTTAGATATATCTATTGATTGAATTAATGAAAAACCTCGTTTATGGCTTTATTTACCATAAAACATGCCAGACAGTTGATAGTTAACTGTTGTAATAGACCTGCCCCACAATATGCTGATATTGATAAGTCCAGGTTATAGAGTCAGTTTTTCTTTTCTATTGTTAAAATATTATTATTATCGTTTTAGATTTAAAACCTACTCAAATCTAAAGACGCACATGGACACCCACGAAGACACGTCCTATGCTTGCTACGTATGTAGCCGCGTGCTCAACAGCCGTCGAACTCTGCGCAAGCATCTCCTGGTGCACGAGGATAAGTGTCGCCACGTGTGTCACTACTGCAACAAGGCCTTTAAAAGGAGACAGACCTTAAAGGTATTCACTTTATTTGTTACAGGAATAGTAGTGAAGTTGTTTAGTCTCAGTTTTAATTGGTGTTGCAATAATATTATGTGGAGTACACTAACCACTTCCATAGCACAATCAATAATAATATCATGCTTTATGGGTGCCAAACAATACTTGCAATATTAACTTTATTAATGTGGTTAAAAGAGTTATTGAATATTATTTGGAATTCATTATCCAGGTGCATATGTACACGCACACGGGGGACAAGCCGCTGACGTGCAAGTGGTGCGAGGAGCGGTTCGCGTACGCGTCCACGCTGCGCTCGCACCGGCTGCGCTGCCACCCCGACAAGATGGCCGCGCCGCAGCACCACGTTTACGCGTACGGCGCGCTCGACCAGCACGACGAGCACGACCAAAACGACCCGCACGACCAACATGACCAACACGACCAGCACGATCATCACGATCATCACGACCCTCATGACCCACACAACTCGCACCTCGCCATGCATCAGGTAACTAACATCACCAGGCGAACGACATTTTGTATAGCTAAATTAACGCCATTTAACTTATAATTTGTTTAATTTCAATGTTTCAAAAAAATCATAGATGCGTTAGTTATGTTAAATTAGTAGTAATATCACGTAAAATCTCTTCTTAGTCTATTTCGAAAGCAGCCAGTATCATGATTGCCTCAATGAAGAGTGGACATACCTGTGTGTTATTGTTAGAAGGCTCATTGATAACGATATTTTGGTAACTACTACATCTACTAAATATGACGTGTAACATGAAACAAATTTGTCGTGAAATTTGTAAAACAATCATGTCAATGAAATCTGATATCGCAATAGGCAGTACTAAAGACATATTTTACATTGTTACAGGACTACAATATGAAGAGTGACATTGTCAGTGTTACAAAAAATGAAGCGGAGGCTATTATAGATAAAGTATAAACAGTAGTATAAATAATAGTATAAGTAGTATGCTAGACAATAGTATTACAGTAATAAGTTATTCATCATCTGATGAAATATTATCACAGGATAGTTTTTACATATTTTATTGACTTAATGATTATTGTAGTATTGTTTACTTAATAAAAATATTACATTGCACATGATGTTTTAGTTTATCCATTTTAACAACATAGCCAAATATACCTGTAGCTGTAGAAAGTTTACTCCGTTCATAAGACTAGTTTCTTACCTAATTGTAATTTATTAACAAGGATATCAATCACATTAAAGTTATTTCCATGATTTTAATTTATAGTGAGCAACTGTTAAATAATTCTGCTAGATGTGGGTCTCCTCTCACAGTGACAGCGTTTTACGTAGTTGAACACACTTGTCAAGTGTAATAGTATAATAAAAAAGTTACAAATCAATTTTGATTCATTCTGAATGTCTACAAGCAGTTACAGCTCTATGTTTTGACATCTTTACAAGCCGTCTTAATACAACGATGCAATATGAATTGTTTTATGGAGAGATTTTAATTAAACTAAAACACTGAATCGCTTCATAAATTATACTATTTGCTGTTGGTTACTAATAACTGTATATTTTTTTACTTAAAATGCTCAGACTCTCATCTCGGTCTCGTGTTCAACGTTCATACATTTCATAATACTAAGAGAGAAACGTTTAAACGGGCTAGGTCTAGTTAACAGAGTGAAAGATTAAGTTTTTGAAATTAAAATGAGTTTTATTCGATAGTTCTTAACAGTCCCTTAATAGTTTTTATATTTAACTTGTTTAATGATAATCGCTCTACCTTATTGAAAAAAAATCGTCTATCTTTACGAGTCAAACAATTCACTCAATATTTGATCATAATTTTATTGAAATTACATATTATAAAAAATATACCTACTCAGTTGGACTAAATCGAATAAAACCTATCATTTACAGATACATCTATTTACCTTGTACACAAGTAATCATCAGAAAGTTTTCGTAGAATTCAAATATAATTTATTTTTGAATTATGTTTCAACTTGTCATCGGTACCTGTATTTTGTGACACGTATTTGAAGGTCGTTCAAGATTCTTAGAAGCGTTAATCGTGTATTGGACTTAAGCCAGCCCCGTGTGGCGTAGCGCAAGATTGATCTGAATAAAGGAACTCCAATTTTTGCGAGCTTGTAGGTATCGGTCGTGGATCCATGCGGAGATAAGGGTCGTCACTCGTCAGCGAGTTGGCGCGCAGCCAACCTCCACCAGTGCGGCACACCCCCTCCCGCTACTTAACAACTTATTACATAATGCTATAAAAGCAATACATTAGTAAAGTCCGCTATACTGCAATAAATATACATTCTACTATAAACTCAAGAGAGTAAAAAATAAAAGTGGAAATATAAAATAATATCCTACATATGTAAGTAGATACGATCTATATTATTAGATGAAGCGGGCGGCGTGGAGGGAC